>JAUMHH010112198.1:0-28825 GCA_032359455.1 Chlamys rubida
TTTCTTTCTTAATACCTGTAAATGATTAATTTCGTTTAAACTATTGATACATTGATTTTTTCTTTTGTAATGAATGATTTTGGATATTTATTTGTGTTTTCTTTAACATAGCTTCATTGTTCACGATGATGGTTGTGTTCATTATATTATTTAGTTAATTTCTTTGTATTTTTATCTTTGTTCTTTAACGTAATTCTTACGTCAATTAAATATCCTCGCTGACTTATTGTTATTTCATCAAAACAATTAAGCTACGCACAATGTTTAAACAAATATAACTTAAATCATAGTCTGTTTGAACAAGTTTTTTAAAATCCATTTCAAATAAGGTGATCTATTTAACGAATCTGTGATTTTGTTAATCCTTTAGTTCATGTGAATCATGAAAGTGTCCGTAATTAGCAATTTTTCATTTGTGAGATTTCCGTTTTAATCTAATTTCTATTTTTGAGTCAAGATATTTGATTCATTTCTTTTTTCATGTACATTAAGCAATATTTCCTCATTGACCTTGCATGAATCGTTTTTTATCATTACTTAATGAATAATTAACTTATTAGTAAAAGTTTTTTTAACGACATTGATATGATATAATAAAAAGACATGATGCAATTTTAATTTGATAATTGGTATAGATTTTGAAGTTCGATACTGGTTCACGTTGATTTTTATGATTTCCTATGACTTACTGAGAGAAACATTATGAATAAGCATTCATTGTATTATACATCCGATGGAATTCTTTATGGTTTTCGGTATTTGCATGGTAACATCTATGTTGTCTCTGTGACACTTTGTGTTAAATCTTACTCATAATTAAATAAGTTTAATTATCCTATTAATAGCTTTTCCATCTACAAATTAATGCTTCCGAAATTTTCACGTTTTCTTTAAATAGTAGTGTAGAGTGTCAAATAAACCGCATACCATGTGATGGTAGTCAAGACAATTGTTCCATTGACTTCACATACACGTGACGTCATTCAACTGTATCTTTTTGTAGAATTATGACCTGGACCTTACATAATTCATATATAGCTTCTCACATCAGCAAAATCTATCCATTCTCTTTTTCACATAGTAATAATGTAATATGTTCCATACGCTGGCAACTAAAAAAATCTATAACATTCTTACGTCAATTAAATATCCTCGCTGACTTATTGTTATTTCATCAAAACAATTAAGCTACGCACAAATAAAATTAAATAACGGCATTATAAAGATTCAGTTAAAACACAATACGAGGATCGATGTCGTTAATAAAGATAGTATCTTTATTATGATGCAAATACATTAACATACATATATATTAACACTTTATTGATAAACCGTAGCGCGTAAAATGTAATGATTATATCTTGCTAAAAATAGCAAAGTTTTTGAATAATAATAATTCTGCGTTTAAAATTGATCATGCATACACTCTTCTGAAAAGGGGTCGACATGAGATATTGATTATATTACAGAAAACAAAATCCATAATATATATATCTATAATTTTTAATAGCATGCATTAAACTTTCTTCAGTAGCGCGTTGCTTATTTTCTTCTATAGTTATTATACATTCATGTTAACATATAGATGTTTATTAAATATCTATAGTTTGTATATCATTTAACATATTAATAAATAACATCATGAGTATATCTTCTTATCATTAAGAATTATGTACTTTGGATAGTGTCAAGGCTTTTATGTTGACAATTCTATAAGTATATATGTTATACACCAATAAATCCCATACATATCTATAGAAATTTATATCGGGATAACATTGTTAAATATCACGATTTTATAAAGCAGGAAATATATTCTACTCTATACCAAAAATAGTCGTCACCCTACCGTCACATGAAACCTGAAATGTGTAAGCGGAACCCATCCAAAATCTTATGAAACAGGAAAAGGCCATGTCCCAACGGATTATGAAATGGTCGTTGCAAACTTCCTATTGATCATCACTCACAAAGTCCTACGAACAGGATCTAATGATCAACTAAACGAGGGAGATCATCGTTCCAACATCTTATAAAAAGGAAATGATAATCATACCCATGTTCTATGAAACAGAAGATGGTCATATCCTCCAATGTTCTACGAGAGGCAAAGGATCAGTAGAGCTGCACTTCATTATTACGAAACGGGACGTTTCTTGGCAGTCATGTTTTATTCATTTTAGTGCGTTTATCTCGAACATATCTCTTATATCGCATGTTTTAAATAGTCGTAACAGTTTTAGCATCGCTAGCTGGAGTTGTAGTATAGTATGAACAGTTACCAGTATGAACATGATCAATGTTCTTTAAGAGTCTATCAATTATTCATATTAAACTATTTTTCTGTTTTGTTTTATGAATCATTAGCTACAGTGTAACTCAATAGAATCAGCAAGACGAGAGGTCCAAACCGATAAAAGTTAGTAGACCAGGTCATATGTAAAATTAAAGTAAGTTTTATTTTGGTCTTGATTAACCCGATAGAGTGTTTAAGTTATTACGAATGAGCCATCTGAAGAGCTAAAGCGAAAATAATTGTCAGTTTGACCGACTTACAATTAAAGATCGATATTGTAAACACGAACAGCTCGCTCGCCATAATTATGTGTAATTAAGAATAAATATATGTTTAAATGTAGGTAATCTACAACAAAATATATACATTTAACAAAAATGTAGATCGTGTAATTTATATACAGGTAAGTAAAACATCTACACCGCTAGCCGTAATTTAGAATGTGCTATAGATTTATATTTACACCGCTAGCCGTAATTTAGAATGTGCTATAGATATATATTTGCAGGTAGGTAATCTACAACAAAATATATAGCAAAATATATACGGTATGCTGGTTAGTAAGACATCTACACCGCTAGCCGTAGTTTAGAATGTGCTATAGATATATATTTGCACCGCTAGCCGTAGTTTAGAATGTGCTACAGATATATATTTGCACCGCTAGCCGTAGTTTAGAATTTGCTATTGATGTATGTTTTAATGCCGGTAATCTGCAACAAAATATATAGCAAAAATGAGTCTAGTGTAATTTACATACTGGAAAGTATGATATCTTCTACGCTATGTGTAAATACCATAAATATACTAGTATGTAATACATGCACAAAGTTAGGTGTAACTGTTGAATAAATAAGAAGCAAAGACATTAGATATTTCCTCTCCAAGATGTAGAGCAACGTGTTAGGTAGGAACTATTTTGGTGTCGGGTACCTATTGTGCATATCAAGTTGGAATGCCATTTAAGGCAAAAAACGACAGGTGCGAAATTATATCTCTTCTTTATAGTCGCCCCTACCTGTCTCAAAGTGCCACTTAAAGGAAAACGTTCGCTTAAAAAGATGTGGGATGTTATTCAAGTACTAGGAATATCTAAGTGCAATTAGACATATATTTTGCATAATGAAATTGTCTTAATACCTTTGCTCATACATATGTATATATTTCTGTATGTCAAATCAGTCATTTTGTCACCTGTCTTATCGTTTTAATGACATCTTGTTCAGTAACCGAAAATATTTTGTCATTAAATCATACATATTTTCATCGATTTATTACCTATATATTCACACCATTACGTGATTTTAGCAGTATTCTATATATCGAAATGATTTATGTATGTATGTATACATTTTGTTATTACAAGTAATTTGATGACAATAGAAAATTAGCATAACAATAGAAGCACAAAAAATATGATAAATGCAATTCCACCCAGACCTTTAACGCCTACTCTTCTCAGATCCAGACACTGTTAATGAATAGACAAGAGTTGAATATGGATTTCCTCTTATCTGAAGACAAAATCCTGAACGAAGACTTTTTTACCTAGAATTTATAACAGCCGTATTTGTATTTATTCACGTATGACATTACGTGATCTTGGTGTCTGATGCACTAGTGGACAATTCTTAAAATAATGATAGGTTCTCATTTATTTATTTAGATATCATATTTTAAAAACTTGGCCCGTTGGTTCAAAGCATTATTACCTTTATGCACTGTAAACAAAAAATAATAATTGCACTTTTCGAGAGATATCTGTAAAATTACAATTTTTAAGAGTAGAGATAATCATTTTAAAAATGTAATTCCCGATTGCAATGATTTTGGAAAATTTTGGAAGATTAAAATTTTGACCTAACTTTTTATAGAGCTAACAAATCAGTAAATGATCAACTAGGACCCTAGTTCGAGATGTCAAGATTCATTACCGTAACTGATTTAAAATATGAATATGCTTTTTTTTTTTAATAATTACAAAATGATCACCCTGGAATAATATGCTAACATTATATTAAAATAATAAAGAGTGTATCATTGCTTTCTCGGTTAATGACAATATTATTTTACCAAAGATTCAAATATTTTATATTGTTCACAAGTGCGTGATCAATATTCAACCAACAATATTCTGTTCATTACGCTTAGCATTATAAAAACAATTGGCTTCCATGAACAGATAGTCTATCTTCCTCGAACGAAAAAAAGTTGAAGTAAGAAATGCGGTATTGTGATGTCACAATAAGAAAACGTCAGGGCTATTATGACGTCAAAATGACATTTGACCGTTGTATGCTATATTTCAACACTGAAAATGACAAAAAAATATTATTTTAAAATTTACATATTTTGTTATCAAAGATAACCCCCCTCGGATAAAAAAACACTCAAAGATATAACTGTTTCTTATGAATTTTTCAAAATACATCTCATTTGAAAACTTAAAAGCATATAAAACTCGTAATAACTAGGTATTGGTGCTGGTGACCGAGTTCTGCTTTCGTATTGACGATGTGTGTTCTCGATCAATTTTATGTAAAATGTCCATTTTATAACATACATAGCTTCCCGACGAAATTGCTTAATCTTCAGTCTGCGTTGGAGGAATACCTTACCCTTCAAAGTATGCTACACAAATTCCATGTCGCCATCACCTCATGATTTCAAAGTAACTTTCGTTGTCAAATTTGTTTAAGATTGTTTGTAATTAACAGAATGTTCTGAATTTTTCGGAGGAAGGCAGAATTTAATGGGTGCCATATGTGGACCAGGGAGCGCTTACGCTCATGGAACACCAATCCATTGCCTCCCTTGTCTGGGTGTATAGTCTGCTGTCTTTATAACGGATGCCACTTTTGGAGCAAGGGACGCTCAGTCCCGCAACATATTTTGTAATCCTCTTATTTTTTTCGTATCGTCTTAGAGTTCCAATAATACATTTGTGTATTACCGCTATGCTATTTTATTATTATTTTGCTTTGTATGCAGTGGTAGCAGAGTATATCTTAAACAAATACAATTGATAACCGTATTTAAACAAATTATTAGATTTGTTATGCTTGTTTGTTTCGTTTAATAGAATGGCCTTTTCCAATTACTCAATAATATATGTAGAAGTATGAGACAAATGCCGTTTGATGAGTTGATCATAGAAAGAGCAAGGGCAGAATAAAACTAAAATTGATTAAAATTAGAGTGTCTAGGTTGCCTTGATCGACCAGGCGATAGTTGTATACTTAGGTGTTGAGGTGTTTAGGTAGAATATTCATTGAATATTTCCCGCCGCACAGGTTAACTTACGATTGTGACCTATTCTAAAGAAATCTTATTCGAACAAAAAACATTATATTTGAACCCATGAATTTCAGTGAATGATAAACATGTTCGGATTTCTCGTTGTGTGTATTTACCTTTTGTATGGATATACATGAATACTCTGCGCACATGGAACGTGATAGGAACCCATAAACATGTTAACCCAAAGCTAATTTATATTGATTTTTCTTTAGATGCACGTATCCAAGGTCACTGCACGCTCTTAGCGTAAAATAAAGATTTTTAAGATCTCTTTGTAGATATGGAATACCAAGGACGCATGATGAGGACAGGGAATGGACGCATAATTGTGAATAGAATAATATACTCTCAATTCGCTATGATTTTTATATCAAATATGGGAAATGTTCCATAGTATTGAAGCAATCGCTGTTCTTCAATATACAGTTAAACTTAGTGTACAGAACAATGTTCATGAAATGTGGTTTGTAAAATAATAATGTTTCAGATGTCTTACAACTATTATATTGATTGTAATATGTCATTAAAGACGATGTCGTTGAACAAGTTCTAGCTTTGGTAACTGTTTGCAAATTCTGCGTTTCGTTGATAAAAACAGGCATTAGTGTCAAAGAGTCGTCCGTGTGTTAGTATTATGATATGGAAATTCTACCTGAATATGTAGAATTTGGATGTTCGATATAAGGCTTACAGAGGTTCTATGTCCAAAGTCTAAACCTGAAACAGAGTTTCCATAACCCATACTAGCATAATGATGACTCTATTCTCCCCTATCACACTCAGGCATTTGAAAAACAAAACACCCAGATAATATCAATGGAAATGTCACAGTTAATGTTCTGGATGTATTACAAATTTACCAAAACTATAAAGTAGGGTATACCGGTGGTATGCTTGATATTTGAACCCTTATGTCAAACCTTCATAACTAGATTAATGGTTGTTTATTCCCAAGGGAAACACCAGTTGCCGATTTATTTTTTGGCAGTAGGTATTCTTTCGCTGACCAAAATGAGAACTTGAAATGACATCACCTATCACCTTGAACTTGTCTCGTTTCAGTACCTCAACCGATATGGTAAGTAGCATTTTAAAATCAAACGATTATGTTTAATACATTGTTCATTTCCTAGTCATGATGTAGGACAATGTTATTCCAGAATAGATGGTTACTGGGTGCACCTATGATACAATCAACATGAGACATGCGTATTTTCTAACGTGCAGATGGGAGAAAAAATAGACAAATATAATCATACATAGATTGCTAATAAGTTATACGTTTGCAGCGAATCAATAATGGCAGAACAAATTTATATTTTTAAATGTGGAGTAAATGGACCACTACCGCTGATACGTTTGTAATGACAATTGTGCTGTACTGCTATAAGGGTATGTGCCTTTTGCTCATCAAGATTTTGAGTGAGATTTCATACGATATCTGCTTTGGAAATCAGAATTGCCTGTGCTTAAGATAATTGAAGTTTCTCATTGTTGCGGAAAATCTTCAAACGAAAATAAAAATGAGCTCTTTGCCACAGTATATATTGTTAAACAATAAAGGCAATAATAACGAAGACCAGATAGGAAATGCATCGCATGCCATACAATACATACTATTTAATGCAATAATACATATTTTTATATGCCACAGTTATACTTATGCTATAAAATATACATTGTATTATAAGATACAATTTATATCATGATGTATCTTTAAGTATTTTATGTATGTTATACAATTTATCATATGTTATATAATACAATGTACCTTATGTTATATAATACAATGTACCTTATGTTATAAAATGCAATGTATTTTATGTTATACAATACAATGTACCATTTGTTTTATAATACAATATATCCAATGGTATACAGTAGATCTGCCATTATACACTACAATTAATGAGTCATTAGTTATGTGTCAGTTGAAATGTCACGGAGCACAGAGTGAATTGATAAATCAATGCCAAAATACTCACTTGCCACGATGAGTGTTTCGTGTATGAAATTAAATTAAGTTACCCAAGTTCAAATCGAAACACGAAGTGCATTCCGCTCCTAAGACAAGGGTCCCACTCAGATACCTGCGTTCCATATGTCCTATCAAATCGTGCAAACAAAGATATATTTTTAGAAGTATTCTCTTTGAGCGGGAAAATACTCAATAACTTGTATTTATGTTACGTTATTTATTATAAAACTGCAATCATATTATTATTTACAAAGCGCCATAATTCTTTGCTATTTTTGTTCCACAATTACGACCACGCCTATTTAAAATTGATGTTTTTTTCCAAACATCAATGTATTAGCACCGGTTTCTTTATTTAATCAAGGGAATTATCGACATTTCAAATGAACAATTACAATCCATTTCTGCTTTTGAGCTCATTTTCTTTCTATTGGTATGAAGTGGTGTGTAATGTACTTGCACACGACTTCATTTGATGAATAAAGAATAAGGAAGACGCGTATAAGGAAGGCTTTTTATACTGGTAATTTTAAGTCAATAGTAAAATGAGAAAGACAATTGAAACCATAATTAATATCGAAACAGAGAGAGAAGTAATGATAAGAAAAAATGACAAGAAGAAATGAAAGAAAGTTATAATCAACGGAAACATTTCACGATAAAACTGGAAATTTTCATATCAGTTTAGGATTATCAGTACGACACAAGGATCACGATAATGAATCAGACTCCTCTTGTAATAATACGCTAAACTTGAATATGTTTAAGCTTAAATATAATGAAATATAAACAACAACTTGATAAATAACATAAGAAAATAACGTTTGTGTAATAAATTTAACGTATTACACATGTTATGTTTTTGTTAAATGTGACTTGTTACACATGCTTGCGTGATAAATATAGTATGTAACAGGCTAACGTAATAACTATGACCTGTATCATATGCATGATTGTTTAATGTAATCTAAAACACTTCTTTACTAAATTTATAAACATAACCTGTAGCAAATGCTTATTTGATAAATAAAACATATAGCACATTCTTGTATGATAAATATAACATTTAACATATGCTTGTTTGATAAAAATAACATTTAACATAATAAATTACGCGAGTATTATAAATGTAACATGAAACGTATGCCTGTATAGTAAATAAAACATGTAACATATGCTTGTATGATAAATAAAACATGTAGCATATGCTTGTTTGATAAATATAACATGTAACATAATAAATTACGCGAGTATAATAAATATAACATGAAACGGATGCCTGTATGGTAAATAAAACATGTAGCATATGCTTGTTTGATAAATATAACATGTAACATAATACATTACGCGAGTTTAATAAATATAACATGAAACGGATGCCTGTATGGTATATAAAACATGTAACATATGCTTGTATGATAAATATAACACGTAACATATGCTTGTATGATAAATATAACACGTAACATATGCTTGTATGATAAATATAACATGTTACATATGCTTGTATGATAAATAAGTATAACACGTTACATATGCTTGTATGATAAATATAACACGTAACAAATTTCCTTCATAAATGTAACTGGTATCAAAAACATTGCTAGATAAATATAATCTGTACCACATGCTTAATTGAAAAATATAACCTGTTAAACGTTTTGCTTGAAAACAAAAAGAGGATAAAGCCATTTATGCAATGTGTGGAAAACTCTTGAGATAAAATGATTATATATAAAATATGGCCAATTACATATGGTACATAGTGTAGTTGATGAATCTGCTGGTGAGGAACTGTTTTATTGGATAGGGTCTTGATCGTATACATATCTCAACCCTAATACCGTAGCTAATAATTGTGTTACCATTGAGCTGTTTTTTTGCTTTTAAAATGTGAATGAATTCGGTTGATGTATTCATTACCCCGTCAAGAGTGCTATACTGAATCACTATGGGCCATGCATGACGACCACTGCATGTATTGTGAATAATAGGCTCGCTGGCACGGAAGTGAATAGGTAAAGACCACGGAATGTAGACAGCGCTGCACCTGTTTTAGTACCGCGGGATAGAAACCAATAACGTGTATATGTGATTTAATTAACGATACGGTTTTCATTATGAAGACATATTTGAAACAATTTTTATTTCTTCATTGTGCGTTTTACACGTTTATAATAGCATCGTCGTATAAACGTTACTTGAGTTATGGGATGGAACGAAAAGAAATTGTTAAAACTGCTATCTAAAAAACAAAGTCCCATTGATAGATACCCTAGCATCTCACTACTAGTACCAAAATGAGGTCACTGCCAAACGAGAACAAAAGCATCTCTAGCACACAATTTAACGGGCAGAACCTCAGCTGTGATAGCAAGCAATACTGTCCGTATCGATTTTCCGACGTCACGTTTTGGAAAAGGTCGAACATTGAGAGATAGCATGCGCTTTAGTGGTAAGTGTGTACTGGAAACCATGAGATCGAGGCATGTGGCAGATTTATATATTTTCCACTTTAACTGCAAAGCATTCTACCGGAGGCAGCCTCTGCAAACATTTCTTAAAACAAATATAAACCCTGCAGCTGTTTGCTGCGCTTAATGGCATGCTTTATAAGTGGGAAATGTGTATTATGAGTGTGGTGTATTATAGGAGGGCTAATTCTCGTACGGTGTGTAATCTGTCACAGGGAACCATCCCTGGTGGCCTCATAGCAGGAAGGGGTTTTCTAATATTTGAACAATACTATGCGATCGATTCCGGGTTAAACGGAGATAAACCAGCAACATTTGTGCATTACACGGACACTTAATGTCAATAATGGGATTCTTTATACCATTGGCTGGATGTTATTTCATCAGATGGCCATTTTTTCGTTCCCTTTACATCGTGAAGCACATTAGAATATATTGACCTATATAATAAACGTGCTTTGAAAAGAGAGGTTCACAGTGAAAGCAAAGTAGCTGTTGATTAATTTTTCTTAACTTAGACTTCTCAGAGTAGAATCTTCATCTTAAAACCCATATTTAATAGTCTACATATGTCTTTTGTAGAATAAAATATTTAATATTTCATAAACGCTAGAAATTTGCAAAGATATTATTTATATCGTTCCCAAGTGGCAGTTCGTAATATATAGATTGACAGGTTAATCAGGATTTGAACTCGCTTTGTGCACACAACGACTGTAGAATTCAGATGTCGTCTGCTAGAGATTCATATACCTCTTGGCAAAACTCCTGGTAAACACACCGTTCAGTGTGTGGTGACTCATACACATATAAAGGGCCTTCTTGTGAATAATTAAATCAGCCGGGAGGGCTCGTTGGGCCTAATGAGTTTTCTACCACCCTCAGTGCCGAAATCAAGGGCGTGACTGTTGCGAGTTTGACAGTTAAGTGTTATTGGGTCCCTCGTATAGTAAAGCCGACCTAGCGAAGCGATGAATTTTGTTCAGCCAATGAAAACAATGTTATTGCTCATTCAAGGCCGTTCGCTACGGACTTTGAGTGGCAGGGCACATTGCGGCGATAAGCTAGTAAACAAACACAAGCTTTCGTGTAAACATTGCCAGCAGGGCTCATTCATCGGGACTCCGACGGAGAACAAACATTGATCTTCGTGCCATAGAACACCATAAGCGTTTGAAAATGTTATTTGTCAATTTTGTTTTCATTTTTCTTATTCAAAGGTCGAAAATGATAATGAGTCGGCAAAGGAAGATTTTTCTAAAACAATGCTCATGTAGCACTATCTATAAATAGTTTTTTTTTATTAAATGCATCGGTTTCCTAAATCATACAATAAACTTTATTTCGGTTCCATTTGGAAAAAGCATAAATATGCAAGATAAAAAATATATATTACAAAATATCAACACAATGTTTACACAAACTGTGTACAACAACAAACGTTACTATCTCTAAATTGTTAAACAATTTGTCTTTTATGATATTTTTTGTGAATTTTGCTTTTCCATTATCATGTCAAAATGACGTAATTTTGTCCTCTTTGTTACTAACTTCACATATTCTTTTGTAACAACAAAAATATAAAACTGAGTAATATTTTTTTTAAAGTGTATAGCATCACTTATTGTCGTCAATAATTATGATAAAATACCTTTAATAGAATTTAAGATTATTCCACAGAAAATATTTTATAGGAATATTAAAATTTACGTAGTTTGTTACAAAAATAATAAAGTATATTTCTGTAGTTAATATTAATTGTTTGGATAACGAACATTCATCAAAATTATGCTGATTTGCTTTTGTCATTTTATCTGATAATGGATCATTGTAATACGCTTAATTAGCTGCAGTATTAGTTCAGTATTCAAATGTTTAAAACCATTTAAAGAAGTATATATCTTTCAATTTATCTTCACTTTAAAAATTACTCAAATTACCAAGTGCGTTTATTAAGTTATTACTCAGATTACGATGTCTTCTAACTACCATTTGAATGTAACGTCATTTTAAATGTGACGATTTCCATACATATTGCACATTTTATTTTATTACACAGTTTCTTTATCAATAGATATATATTATCTAATGTAATTCAAATACAACATCATAACATCTTTTTGTATATAAATTATATAAGAAACATTAGCATATAATTTTAATATACATTCTGTACGTTTGCAGGCATTATAAGTATGTATATTTTATTAACTCATTTTTGTATTATGTTAAATGGGTGTATTGGAAAAAGTTTCTCTGACGTTGTATATTCAGAACGTATTAAAAAATTCTAAACAGATTAAATACAATAGCAGAATCATAAAATTTAAACTTAACGCACAATTAAAACAAATTTCAGAGGGTCATAGAACTAATTTTGCTATCTTCAACCTGATAATTGTGAAATGACTTAAACGTGATCATATTGATATCATAAATTCAAAACAAATTAACCGTAAAATAAATTAAGAAAGTTTCAGACACCAGCAAAAAATTGCAGCTGATGTTCAACACGAAAAGACGACAACAGGAACTGACGAGGCACCAAAGAAAAGGGGAATGCAACATAAACTTCAGCAAAACGCAATACACCAGCAGTCAAATCAGAAGATCGAGAAAAGTGCGAATTTCTTACATCATCCATTCCAGTATTAAACATAAAAAAGTCTAAGAACAAATTGCTAATATTATTAATGATATAAGTGGCTAGAGATAATTTACCCGTTGTAATATTTATAATGAAAATGTTGTAACATAATTGAATAAAATTGTATATGTTAAATCAAAACATGATGATCATAGAAGAAACATATGACATCCACAAACAGAATCTTGAAAGTAGCTTAACATTTTAATTTTACTTTATTTACAAAGGACTGAGTGTAGTTGTGGTCATATTGTCATTATTCAATTAATTACATTTTTATTAAAACATTTAATATTTTCCCAATGATATTATGAGATTATCTATTTTGTGTTTACAGTCATTACTGTCATTAATTATCAGTTAAAAATTGCATTAATCAGTAAAATTTGAATAGTCTGTCAAATTTTTCACGTTTGGCTCTATAGCCTCCAGGAGAAAATCTCTGCAGAATTACGACAAAAATTGATTTAATATTTTTTGTTTTTTCATATCTATGCAAATTTCAACTCGATAGCAATGCAAACATAATTAAAACACAGTTGAATCTTTCCAAAATATTATTAGGGTAGTGTACAATTATGAAAACTGTTATTTGACGGTTAAGTTAAATGTTTGGAATCTTGATGGATTTTGGGGCCAAAAACGCCAAAACCAAACATAGGTGGGTTTTTTTAGAAAATTTTGTTAATCTTAACATGCTTAAAATAATGAAATATCGTAACGAGGCCAACAATACGGCCTTTTACAGTCTATTTTCAATTCAAAATTAAAACAATTGTTACATTAATACTTTCAGTAATACATTGAGGAAATAACACATATTTCTCTCATGACTGTCTTCACATGGAAAAAATCAGAATGTAGTATCACATAAATATTATTCTATATATATAATGCGGTTTGATAAAGGAAACATGCCTCAAAATCGTGTTGTCTTACATTTTGTTCAGTAGTCGTGTTTATTTTTTAAGCTGTGTTCATTTTGTAGTGTCACATATCATGCTATATATTTTCTCAAAGATATGTATGATATCAAAATGTGATAATAACACAATGAAGATTATAACATAGATTATCATAAACAGATTTTTATTAATATGTAACAGCATGTATTACCATAGTTTTCGATTTTCGATATAAAGAAACGAAAAGCTTTTCACAGACCATAATTGGAAATAGAAAACACTAAATATATGCAATTTATATGTGTTCAAGAAAATCTTTTTCGGAATGTCATGTTTTGTGGGTTTTCAAAGTGTTTTTGCTTTTGTTTCTGATTAAATTTTTGTCTATTCTAATTTTAATTTTATAATGTATTTTATATATTTTCCTTTGTATGGATTTCATATGTCTGCAATAATATTCTGGTGTCATTATTTTTGGGATAATGTACTAAGTACATGTCGATTTAGTAACACTGGGTAATACATGTAGTTACATAGAAATATGTTATTCAAAATAGAATAATGTTGTGCAAAGGAAAAAAGAACTATACTTTGTACAACAATATGTGACCTTTATCATATACCGAAAAATAGAGCTATATTATAAAGACTAAAATAGAAATAGAACTGTCTTATGTTATAAAGTAAAACACAACTCTATCATATACAGTAGTATAGAACCATGTTATGTACAGGAAAAATTGAAGTTTAACAATGTAATGCAGAGTAAAACAGAACTATGTATTTTACAGTAAAATATAACTATTTTATGTAAAATAAAATAGACAAGTACAAGACTCGAACTCAAAGTCAAAAGATAACAGAAACTGAGGAGACACCAAGACAAAAGGCGATACAAACTCCCTTTTCTCTCCACTCTCTACCAAAGAAAGGAGTTTCACTGTAGTGGGCGCTTTGTTTGGTATATCATCATTTGTTAAATGTATGTAAAACTTATCAGTAGTGCATAAAAACGCATTAAACAATAATTGTTCGTGTTTAACATTGATATTCATTGTTCTATTGAGATTATAGTTAGTTGAATTAATAATGTGCTAAAGTGCAAATGTAAGTATATCCCCCTCTATTGCGAAGATGACAGCATTGTATTGTTCATGTCATTAATAAGTTATTTTACAATAATTACAGAGTCTAGACATACATGTTATTGTGTTATAGTTGTGTGCCTACATACAATAAGAAAGGAACATATCTGATGTACAGGACAATGCAATTAACAAATTGCAACAGGCATGCATGTATTGATTAATTAAATAACCTCACATTAACGCTGTTGCATGCTAAAATATTGAAATCAAATCAGCTAAATAAATACCTATTCTTGTGAAAGAAAACAAAGCAGTGATCGTTTGCAATATGTTGTATTAAGCTGTTTTTTTTTTTATATAAATATCCCGATTTGCTATCATATTTTTTGGCACATATAATCAATTTTCTTATTTAATTTTTGTGCTGTTTTGTACTATTCAGTTTGCAAATTTCACCTGTTCCGATAAAAATGTAAATTTTTAACATAAATATGGAAACCATAAAAAGTAGCATATATTTACATGTCCTATTCAGTATTTTTTCATGTTATATTGTTAAGTTCTCGTAATCTTTGCTGTGTAATTTGTTTTGTACGTGTTTTATCAAGGAAAAAATCATTTTTTCTGTTTTCTTCCATAGCCAATGAATGAAATCGTATCTCTGTTTTATATAAATACATTTCAATTGTAAATAATACAGATAAAGTCTTCGGACCGAAATAGGTCATCCCCATTCGATGCACATTCACTGGAAGAAAAAAGAAAAAATGGTTTCATAAACAAATTAATATCATATACATACAGCAATTTATTGAACCGCTGATAGTAAGTTGGTGGAGTTGCAGAAGATGCTTTGGGCACTTATGAATGCAGATGGATTTTTTTAATATAGAAATGGGATTTTCGCCTAAACAAGTTGAATTAACAACAACGAATCACATTGCATATTCATTCTTATAGTATGGTATGTTTCAGTGATAATAACCATTAAAACGTGCGATCATCACCGCAACGTACCTATACAATGTGTTATGTGTAGTAGCTATTTGAGACATAGGTTTGATGAAACTGACTAAGCTTTTGTTGTGACGTTATAAACAAAGGTTAGACGTCATGGTAGTATTACCTGTTTTAGATACTGGGTCTCAATAAAAACATTTTGTTAATTGTCCATTTTGACCTCGTCTGCTTCGAATATAGAATTGTTCAACATTTATTTTAACGAATTAGAAAAACGACAAATTTTCTGAGTTTAAATCGTTTCGCTAACAAAAAGAAGTAATGTATATTTAAAATTCACTATCTGATCTTTTTATCAGTCGACTATTTTTCACATTAAAATATATTAATGAAATAAAGCCAAGATAGAAGCAAGCAAATTAACAAATATAATTGAACGACAAATTAATATATAAACAAATAAGCACTCGGGTAATGACTATACTGGTAGTTTTCGATTATTGGTAGTTATAGACAAGTGGTATTTTTAACAGATTGTTATAATTTTAGAAAGATAATAGATAAAGCATGTGGGCATTATGGACAAGTGTTTGTTTGACAGTTGGTAGATATAGATTGGTGGTAGTTATAGACATTTGGTAGGTGTTTGTCACAAGCAATAGGTAGATTTAGACATGAAGTATATATAGACACGTGGTAGTTTTAGACAATTGGTAGTTTTAGATAGAAATTGCATGAAGGCACTTGGAGGTTATTGACAATTAGAAGTTTTAGATACAAAGTATATATCTACACGTGGTAGTAATAGGTAATTCGGTAGTTTTAAATAGAAAGTATATATAATCAAGTAGAAGATAAAGACATAAACATTATATACAAGAGGTCTCGAAGGCAGGATTGGTTGTAGATATAGACAGACAGGTGGTGATTATAGACAGTATATGTCTAAGACAGGTTTGATTTTATTAACAGACAGGTGACAGTTAAGCACATAATGTTCCTTAGGCAGGTAGAAGTTTTTAATTGCATAAGAATATTAATGTATTATTTAACATTGGGGTAAATGTGAATTAGCCTTGGTTTCTTTGAACTGCAAAATATTGATGCATTTCATTACTTTGATGTCATAATTTAAAATTGCAATTTACAAATTATCTGAGTAATCTACTGTGTCAGTATTATTAAGTTGTTCAAATTAAAAAACATATCACCCCATGGAAATGAGGTCGCAGGTTATGTAGTTTAAAAATTGCTATGATTATTTGGCAACATACAACACAATGTCTTTCAAGTGGGAATTCAATTGATGAAATAGACACTGTAAATTCAAATTCAAATTCGAATTCAAAAATATATTTACTCGGTTATAACTTTTAGTTATTTAAAGGGACAATAAAATGAAACCCAGAAATTCTGATGAAAATATACAAATACATTTTTGTATAGAAATCAACAATTCCGCTATTAATACACATATGTCTATATATTGAAATTAGCAACCTACATACCATATACAATATGTAAGCTCATAAATTGTACAGGTAATCACAAGAAAAACAGTCATATTACATTGTGTATATGTCATATTTATTATCTAAAATATTATTTACAATTCTGCATAATATTTCCACCAAATTTAGCGATCAGCATGCCTATATCATATATGATGGTTGAGGTCAACTGTGTACAAATAATAAAACTGCTGTTCTGGCTCGATGTCATCAAAAGCTATGCATTGAGCCTTCTCAAACGACATGTTTGATTTAAAATCTGTAATAAAAGTCACGGTAACGTTTGTATACGATAAGGAAATGTCCCCGTACAACTCCATGGCGGTCGTCGTACCAAACACATCGTGCACACTGCATCGCTACCACCACTGTGCATATGCTGGGAAACATACGGTGTACGGACAACTGTAGTGGTTACGTACACTCGATCCAGCTATTGCAGCGAGATGGTTTCGGCCCTACCTCGCAACTGCTGCATGCATTGCTGCAAAAAGCATTGATATAATCCGCCAAATTGTTTCCTAGCTATAATTGGATGAGAACACGCATGCATTTTCAAGCTCACACACAAGACCCACACACACACACACGTACATAGCCACCACCAGTGCGGGCTCCCTGCTAAATGCTTAGGGCTGGCCATACTGGAATGTTCAGTTGACGTATGTAGGTCAAACGAAACGAGTGCATTTGGGGGTCATATTTTTGTTGGCGGGGGTCATAGGGGAGTTAGCTGAGGGAATTTTATTAAGGCCCATTTTTCTATGTTTGTTTGGCTAAGGGAAAATCTATTTCCGTCTGACTTTATCGGTCATTATCTAGGTCAGAGCTGTGTTTATACGTCTTGGCTCACTACCGGCCTATCGCGCTAGCTACTGTTCAGGATAAAATTGCGTATTACAGTGGTGTAATACGATTAAATTGTACAGTAGGAAATCAACCGTGATTTTATTGGACGTGTTTATGATTCTGGGGCTCCAGAGGGAAATATGAAAGTAAATGTCCTGGTTTTAACATAGAAAGAACAAAGATGAGTGTTTATATATGCAAAAAAAACATGAACACATACAAATCCAATACACACAATAAAAGCTTGTTAAAAAACTATGCATGATCTAAAGATATTTATTTCTTAAAATGTTGACGTTTTGTGTGTGAAGAATGTATATATGCATGTCTTTGTTTGTTAGTTGTTTTTCTATGTTATTGCGTTAATTCATTTTAAATTAATAAACGCAATATATAATATACACTGGTGTACGTTTATCCAGGGTTGTATATATGAACTACCAGTCAAAACTGTACTGTGTCTTATATGTAAATATATGTATGTACATTATATGTATAGTGATAATATATTTTGTGTTTCAAACCTTTACCCCTCTTTGTGTATTGCTGATATATATGTATATATCACGCAATACGTATTGTTGCGGCAAATTTATTTTTGAAGCAAATAAGTTAAGAGCTGTATTTCTTTAACTCGTACTCCACTTTTGTCTTGCTGTTTCACATCCTTATTATGTATTGTATGTAATATGTAATATGTACTCATGGGCCGTAAGGCCTACAGTCAATAAATTAAATTGAATTGAATTGAGAAACTGTATGAAAGTATGAATAAATGCTAGTTAATAACCGAGTTAGTTCTGTTATTTTAATAGGAAACATAACAGAACTGTAGTGTTGTTTTAATGCTCCATTACGACACATGTTGCAATAATATATCCTGTAAAAACAAGCCATATACGAGGAAACACTGTACTCCACTGCAATGTTGTGCGTCAGAGGTTAGTTTATGCATCCCCTGATGTATGTGTGTCATGAAGTATTTAAATTTCACTTGATAACAAAACTAAAACGAGCAAATACAATTTGATATGTCTTATTTCCGTCTGTAGCTTTACAATAAACATTTAAATCGGACTTGACACGTATTCAAGTGATAAGGTAAAAATAGTGACATTAAAAATAATACGAATTAACAAGAAAATTAAATCAAACTAAATCTGAAATTATTTGCAATTGATAAACAAAGTATATTTTATAAGTTCATTTTACATGAATTTTACGAGATATGTTGATTAATGTTATTATTGTAAATTTATTCTTAGTAGTAAAAACCTAATTAAATAAAAATTAAATATATATTAATTCGATTGATATCAATAGTAATATATATTTGTATAATATAAAAAAAACAGTATTGATATAATAATTGAGTAAAGTCGTTCATGTAATGAAATCTATCCAGTAAATTAACTAAACTTGATATGAATAAAACTAATTATTAACAATTTGTAAAATCTATATATTTTATATAATATTTTACTAAATCTTTCGATGGATTTAGTACATTTTAATGGAATTAGTACATTGTATATATTTTACAAAGCATTTTACTAAATCTTTTAATGGATAGGATTTTTTCTGATAGATTTATGTAGTAATACGTCTATAAGTTGTATGTGATCACTACCTGTTTCGCCTGTTGCTTATATCACCTGAGGTATACATGTACGGACTGACATGTTTGTGAAACAGCATTATGGCCCGATAACAAAGACAAACATGCCGCCTTTATGTAACCGTTAGATGTGTCTCATTTTGTGACAAAATACAGGTAAGTGAATAATTACCTGCTATTTACCCTCACGGCCACTAGTACAATTATATATATACATTTGTACATGTAACACTCAGTAATTATTAATGTGTATACAATCCTTTGACAACGATAAAAAAAATAAAAAACATTGCATTCTGAGAATCAACAAATTCCGTGCATAGGTTTTTATCCAAACATATAGTGTTTCAGTGGGTTTTTTCATAGTTTTTTCTTAATACTAGCATGGCATTTCAAATATGCGTTTTAATACTAATAAGTAAAATATGAATTTCCAACTATCTCCAGAGTGCAATAATACAAATACATACTGATATCCATTTTTATTTTTATTTTTTTCAAAGTTGTTTATCCAAAAACAGCATATCAGATGGAGTGAATGGTGAAATATGTCATATATAAAGGAAGAAAAAGGGAAAGAAAACAATATCCATTAAAAATGTCATTGTGTATATGACATGTTTAACATGACAAGAAAGATAATGGAATAAAAAGGAACATTGTGAAGGAAGATAAAAGGGTAAAGAGAAAAACTGAATTAGAAAGTATAACAAATATTACTGCATCACCAAGACACTGCCAAATAATGTCAAATCTTAAACTCATAAAATCTAAAGGGCATATGTAACCAATAACATGACTCCCCTTTCGAAACAATATACACTCAAGGACACTTACGTAGAATTGTATGTGATAATTTTATCTAAATTGATAAAATGTTTGAAAATTATACATTCAAATACATGGATTGACATAACGCCATCATGTTTTAAGACATAGCCTTAATTTTATAAAGTATACAGAGGTACACATAAAATATTGGAATAATCCACATTCCAATTCATATTCATACATTTGTAGATACTAGCTGTAGTAAAATCATTGTATAGAACAATTACATGATAAGCAATTAAAGTTATAATTAGTAAAGTATTTCACGAATATTCATCCTATAGATTTATATAGTAAGATATTCAAAACCTCGGATGTATGCTAACATAGCAGTGACTGCATTCTTGATATACACAAGCATTACGTAATACAAAAGATAAAAATATTATAACTGCAGCTAAGGCCTAAAAGTGTATACATATGTTTCATATGTAACACTAAACAATACCTCCATCACCAAGCGACCTCCGACCCCAGCTATTTCATGTCACTCGAACACACTCCATCCAATATTTAGATAAATTGTCCACAGGATGCAAACAAATTGATGGACGAACAAACAAGGCAACTATATATATATACCCTCTCTATTTAAAAGGCAAGTATCAAAACCAAATATCAAATCCCATATATCATTTGAAAGACCTAAAAATAGATTTGGTAATTTTCGTAATTTCTTTAATTAGCCTAAAAAGAAAATTAAAAAATCCCTACTGACCTGAACATAAACAAATTTTATTTTGGCCTAACAAGGACAACCCCGAATCTTTACATCGGTAAGTATACGAAGGAACATATGATGATAGCAAACAAAGAGAAAAGAGAACATGATTCTACAAAAAGCCAGGGTGTGGAACAATGTATGGTTAAAGGGAAGCGTGTGTCACCCGTCAAGATGCATCTTGTCAAAGCTGAGAAAGTGTGTCAATTACAACAGACAGACTGAGCATTTTGTTTTATCCCGGGAGAAACTAAATTACCATAGTATGATATCAGGTCATGACGAATCACTTAATGACTAGGTCATGAAACCATGGTAAAATATGTTTTTGTTTTTGTATTTTCTTAATTGATAGAAGGAATCTAGCTCAAGTCATTATTACTTTTCAAACCATTTTCAAAAACGGATGATTTCATCGGCATTTAAATACAAATCATAAAATGGAAGAACCAAACATCTACATTTTAGTAACGGATAATTACATAGACAGTTAAACACATCAAAACGAAAGAAAGTCAAAATCAACATTGTATAAGCAAAGTTAAAAGTAAAAAACATAAACTGGTTCTAGAGAAAGTTTGCACATGTCTGCATACATACCTCATTTTGTATCCAAAGCTATATTTTCCTCATAACAGTATTAACATCAAGCTCCTCTGCATGCTTAAGTTGTGCACGCATTGAAATGGTAGTGTGCGTTTTGCTTTGTTCAAGACATGTTGCTAGTTTTATAATATTTGACACGAGTTTTACAGTCGATATAATACATGTACTATATGAATACATATGCATGCTTTCAAATTCTTTATTTATTTTCTATTATATAATTTCGATTCTTTCTCAGACTTACTTCTAATTGTAAATATCTGATTCAAAAGTGTTCAAGAACAATATTATTCATGCAATCCTAATTAAATTAAACATAAACTGTTTTTGAATTCCTCTACACAAGCTTTGTACCAGGAATGAAATATAATATAAATGTTACATAAGGTAGACATGCTTGGATTTATTGTACTCGTTATCATATAAATAAGTAAACACAATGATATGGCTATTTTACTAACAGCTTATAACGAAACAATGTATGTGCAGTATTGATATATGGACCCATATAACTATGTTTGCAATTTGGATATAAATACAATAATATAATGTAATCTGAAAACTGAAATGTTTCTCTTTTTTTCTTTATAAGCAGTTAATCAATAAGACATAAGTGATTATTTACATATTACTTTTAGATAAATACATTTACAAAATATCTTGCAATTCAATAATAAGAAATATACCACAACAACAAAACACAACATTGATACAAAAGGGAAAATAAAAATAAAAATAAACCAAGCTAAACTACATGGCAATACATGAACCACTGGCAAGATCATTCAAACAAACGTAATTAACTCTTGAGACAACAAACATAATGAAATTTAGAAAACGATACAGAAATGACGAACAATTTCATCTTTGAAATAATGTAATACTTTTCTATATGACAGCTTCTAGTATACAATTTATATTATGCATGAGATCAAACCGTATATATTACAACTACTGGAAAATTGTTCAAATATTACATAAATTGACCAAATAAATATTACAGCCACCAGTATGCTGATCAAATATTACATAAATTGAGCAATCAAATATCACAATTACCAGCATACTGATCAAATATTACATAAATTGAGCAATTAAATATTACAACTACCAACATACTGGTCAAATATTACATAAATTGAGCAATCAAATATTACAACTACCAACATACTGGTCATATATTACATAAATTGAGCAATCAAATATTACAACTACCAGCATACTGGTCAAATATTACATAAATTGAGAATATTTAATATCACAGCTACTAGTATATTCTTTTTTTAGAAATGCATAAGAAGACACGCAATATATTACAACTACAAGTATGCTACCACTGGTATTCAAATAAAACTTTTGGTTTAAACAATATTTAATTACAAATATGCTGTACATAATATACAAATTTACATAATGTAATATTAGGGATCTGGCAACAAGAGTAAGCTCTTATATTAAGCCATCTTCCAAAAATAAAACTTTTATTCTGACAACTAAATTTTACAACTACTAGATTACTGTTTATATATTACACAAGATGATGTTTTAATACACAGTACAATAATTAGTTTACTATTCAAATCAACCATAGATTGCTACTATTATCAATATTACAGCTACGGGAATACTGTTTATGTAATACATAGGCTGGGACTATCATAGCTACAAGCTACCAGTGCACTGTTAGACTGGCCCCCGTCTCTAGAATATTGAATCATTTACAAAAAATATGAACTCTAATAATTTTGATCACTTGGATATCTGATTCCTAAACTAGGGGGAGATGAGCTAGTAGTGAAATGCAGCCGGGAAATGCTGCATAAAAGTAGCCAGTCTAGCACACTGTCCATAGCAACCAAATGGGAGTGGACTTTGCATTAAACAATGGAATCTATCTTTGCATTGTAACTGCAAGTTACAATATTATTCCTATATTTTATTATTCTTCATACTGCTATTTAACAATTTTAGAAGTGTCATCAATTCACATTCTTTCTAGGGATGGTATTATCGAGCCTTTATTTTCTCTACGTATAGATTTTAATTGTCATAATTAATTAAATGAAATGACGTCACATTTAGGTATCATCGACGAAACAGATAATTGGACTATTTTGGGAATATCAGGCTGATGCTATTTAAACTCTAAGAAGGATTGTAAAAATAGTTACAACTATTGTAAATAAATAAAGAATGAATTTTAATGTACGATGTAAATTAATAAACAAAGAAACTTTAAAAAAAAATAAAAATTGTTATAACAACACCACACTAGAATAACTTCTAAATGCAAAATTAATGGAAAAGGTAACAAAAGGAAAGGCATTACATTGTACGAAACCTAGAAATGCAACAGAGCCGAGGCGGAATGCGGAAGGTATAGCACTCGGCCTGATACCTTTCGTCAATCCAGGAGTACGTCATACGAATCGTTTGATAAACTAGCAGATATAATGACTATGCCAAGCTCCTTTCCTCAATGCGCTATAAATGTGTGACTTTGATCACGTACGTTATCGCTGGGTACTATATGAGGTGAAAACCATATATTGACGGGCTCCACAGTTGGTGAAAGACATCTATGGACGAAGGACGTCCTGTAACACATCATTTCAGAGCACCAGTTGTGTGCAGTCTTAATTCTGGTGTTTCCTCGAATCCTTTTCATTTCTCATTTTCTCCAGTGTAAAGTGCCGTATTGTGACTCCTTTCCAACTAGAAGAAAAGCATATGCATAAATATTATATTTGTATGGTTACAATGCATGTAGTTCTTAAAGAAAAGTAATTTGTAATTTTGATCTTTCTGTGTCAGTTACTAAACTTACTTACAGGATTTCAAACGTTTGCGTACAACACATAGAATTATGTTTTCATAGATTCATAACTATATTTATAAACTGTACAAGACGTTAATAGGCATGTCAAAAGTTTTATAATTATTGCGAAAATTATACCAAAAAATGCCCATTTTTGTTAAAAGCTACCGTTAAACAAATAAATAAATTGGAAAAGCTTCTTAAAGTAAATCCAATATTTAACCAAATAAGCTGTGTTTCTTATTTATGAAAATGTTGAGTCTGACTTTTTAAACAGGTCCAGAAAAAAAACCTCTTGAATTCCTTTAAATACAACAAAGAAAATAACATAATATTTCTTTGACATATTTTACAAAGAACGTAGCGACACGTCAAAAAACAAGAGACTACCGAACTGTCAAAAAAACCACAATACGAAATCGATAAAAGTAGAGCGAAATATTAACAAGGGGAATATTGACATGAAGACCATTGAAAAGTACAAGGAGAATAAGGCCAAGTGTTCCGGGAGGGTAAGCGTCTTCTGATTCATCCATCACACCAGCCATGTAAGTCTAGGTCCAATCCAATTTATGTCACGTCCTCGCATCGAGAACTCGGGTAGTGACAAAAAACCACAACACACTCTAGTGAACAAAGGAAGAAAACAATACTGAATAATCTTTTCTATATTAGCGGCTTAGCATGTACAGATGTGGCAGAAGGTATACCCTTCGGTGCACGTGATTTGCATGCTTTGCGTCATCTTTTGCTTTCAATTAGCTATTTTATCTCGAAGCTTTTATTATTTTGTTTTAATGCTGTGATATCATTTTTTCGTTTTAGGTTGTATTATCAATATATCTGAGATTGTAGGTGATTTATTTCATGCAAGTTGAATAAAACAACTATGATTGACGGGAGATATACAGGAAAATTGTTGCTGAACTTAGTTTTGTCTGGGTTTTTTGTGAAGGTTCGTTAAACAAATGTACTTAATACCTTTACTTTCTTGTCTTCCTGGGTGCTGTTCATATATTTTCGTGTCGACTTTTGAGTTCTGGCCCCAGAATCATGAAATAATTTAAACTAATGCCCATCAAAAGTTATGTCATGTTTCAGTTTCACGTCAAAGCATCTACGAATTGGCACACATAGAATTTTTCATCAAGTCTAGAATTATGAGAAAAGAAACATTTATTTTCCTGACATTTGAATTTGAACTTAAATCTAATACTGTTTCGTTATCCTAGCAATAGATATATTTCGAATACATAGTTCGTTTCTCATTTCAAGAACGCATCCGATTATAAGATCTGTGAAATTTTCGATTCTGGTCGCTTGCCACTATGTGCAGTCAGTGCCGTAGACATTGATGGCACATGGCAATTCGTGTTTTGATAGCACTGCGTAGGTGATACTATGATCGATATCAAACTTATAATTTCCCATTACAGCATTTTTCAATAGGGAAAATAGTGTAAACTTCTTAAGATCTAAGAATTACCATTAAATTTAGTACTATTAACTCGAAATATGTAATTATCCAAAATACATCGTGCCGACCAATTGGAACAAAGCTTTAACTAAGTTGATACTGAAAAAGTATCCTCAGCGTTATTTTAATATAGATATAGTTTTTTCTGTTCAATTTGTATTTAAACCATACAAATATCAAGTATGTATGTAATTTTCAGAAATGTTCAAATGTCTGTTCTTAGTATGAACATATGTTATGCCTTTAAACATAAGCAAGATGACTTGGTGCCACTTAAACGTCTTTTACTCATTGATTTATTTGAATAAATTTAATTGTACTTGCCTTTTGTTGTGATACGTGTCAAATCAAATATCGATATTAAAGCTTTTTTTCTAAAGTTCACACATTAATTGTAAAGACGTCGTTATAAATATAATAATTAATGTTGTTTTTCCTTTATGGTGTCTCCTCAGTTCATGTTGTTTTTCCTTTTTGGTGTCTCCTCAGTTCATGTTGTTTTTCTATTTTAGATGTCTCTTTAGTTTCTGTTGTTTTTCCTGTTCTGATGTCTCAATAATTGCTGTTGATTGTTCTTTCGTTTTGATGTCTCCGCATTTCATGTTGTTCTTCCTTTTGTTTTGATGTCTCTTCAGTTCTTGGTATTTTTCTTTTTGTGATGTCTCTTCAGTTCATGTTTCTTTGGTGTTTCATCAGTTCCCGATGTCTTTCCTTTAGTGTTTTATGTATACTTTACATATTTGTATAACATTAATGAGATATAGGGATGGCTTGACTGGTTTTTCCATACTACACACATAGCTTCCTTTCTTAAGATAATTGATTTTAATCTTTGTTTTTTTGAAAATTGCTGATTGATAATCACTGTTTTAAGAAATATGAGTCATAGTTTTGTTTCTTTAAAAAATAGTAAGAGAACACGTCAAGGAAGGAAAAGTCTGTTCGTGACAATGGGACAATGATAAAGTGGTAAGACAAGTGGTATAGAGACAGACTTGACATTATCTATAATTCACAGAACAGATGGGCTTTAGCAAGCTAGAGCTGACTCTCGTACGTATACAGATATTAAAAAGATAAACACATTTTGCAATAAATTACATTTTCCCATTGCAATTCGTACTGAAATTTGTAATCATTGAAAATATCGATTTTTTATTTTATATACATTGTATCTTATAAATAGCAATTAGGATATTAGGCCGAGCTTGGGATAGGCTTGGCGATATTGGTTTGGTTTGCTTTTATTTTGTATAACGTCATACTAACATCTAAGGTCATTGAAAAACGTGCCACCATATGTGTTGTGTAAGCGTGCAAGTGTGTATGTATGCTGGAGACAGGGTATGTTGGTATATTTGCCTCCTTGTAATAGCGCGGATAGGTGCCGATTGTATAGTGCTATCTCACTGAAACCACCCAGCACAGCATTCCGCCCGGTCGCATTATACTGACAACGGGTGAACCAGTCGTTGCCATTACCCTCAATGCTAAACGATAAGCAGGGAATAACAACTACCATTTTTAAGGACTTTGGTATGCCCCGGCCTGGGAACAGAGCCCATTGCCTTCCTCACCTGGGCGAACGCTTAACATTAAAGCCAGAAGTCAGGTATTGCCAAGATAGGCGCTAGGAAATAAAAGGTAGTTAGAAGTAGAAAGAAAGATAAATATCCCAAATGTTGCAATGGGTGCAGCAGATTTATTTTGGTCGCTTTAAAGCAAATCCCCAATTCTACAGGGGGTTCCCAAATTAGTCGCCTCTTACGATACATGCAGTGGGTAACAGCAGATGTATTCTTTTCTCGATCCCCGGCCTGTCGGGGTGGGGTGATCTTTTAGAAATACCACAGCAGAAACCATTCTCGTTCGTTGTCATTCCATCGGTCCTCGCTTTCACGACATGAATAAACTTGGATTAGATCTAGAAGCAGAAGACGCTCAACCTTCCGGAACACCTGGTTTTATCGATTTTGAGTTCGAATTACGGTTTTGTTGACACTTTCTCTATTGTTTGTTTATTTTATTTTATTTTATTTATTAGTTTCTTTATTCGTGGTGGGTTTTTGTTGTTGAAAGAAACGTTTTTTTCTGCAATATTACTGTGTTTTTTCGTTTGGTTTGGTTTTGTGTTTTTATCCAATATAGTGACGTAGTCCATGTATCCATCAGTTTGTTGTTTCCGTTGCTTTTTTCTGCATGTTCTGCATATCAACTTTGAATTTTGATGTTCATGTTTAATTTAGAAATTAACTTCGGTTGTTTCCGTAAGTACTCGAGCGAGGAGTCCGTTGGAGACGTATCGGGATGGTTATCACGTGATGTAGTAGGATATTTCGGAAGCACGCGCTAGGTGCGCTTCATCGAGCTTGTTTGCTAAACAGTTGATCACCGTAACCGTTAATGTAATAATTTTTTGGTAAGGATTTTTTTTTGTATATATTTGCAATAAAATGTTATTATACTTCGGAAGTATGTCAGAAGTGGGGGTGGGATGGGGAGGTGTCTGGGGAGGGGAGGGGAGGGGAGGTAATAGCAGATTTGGGTGAATTGTGGTTGGTTGCGGTATGTAATAAACGACTGAGAGCAATGAGCTATTATTCCATCTATGTCTCATGTTATCGTTTTGATTTAATTGTTTTAAATTCTAACGAAAATAATGGGAGGGAATATAAAGAGATATTACTTGTGTTTGATTTGAATAAACGATCAGAAATAACAGACAGACTTGCTCGTGCATTTTGTG
>JAUMHH010112198.1:28835-40774 GCA_032359455.1 Chlamys rubida
GATCTACAATTTCGTTATTTACGCTAGGTTATGAAAATACATTTTTCTGATATATTTTCAAACAAAGAATAATAATATAATAATATACAACATTTGATATAGCGCCCTATCTAGCTAGAATAATCCACTCTAAAGCGCTTTACAGTAAAGGATGTACAATTTATACAATCAATACAAATAGCATATACATTAGTCAATACAATTTCGAGGAATTCGCAGGAGCTGCCTTATCCGACGCTAACTACTTGTCCAGTGCCACCTGGCTAATATCTCCCTATGTGTGTATGCCTGCGTGTGTGCTGATGTATTTTGTTCTGTTTGAAGTGAGGCCGTGCTTCCAACGGTATCATTTATAGTGCCACCTCACTTGAATGCTACAGCACAGATACTGTAACATCCACCCCAGACCAATGTATACTCCATCTGGGTTGGTGGGGTTGAACTGGAAAGCTTTCAGTGAAATGATGCAGAAAGAAAATTTATAGTTGTTATAAGGTAACGGAACTAGGGTCTGGTTCCTAGTTCCGTTTATCTTAACTAGGGTCTGGTTCCTAGTTCCGTTTTTATCTTAAACGGAACTAGGAACCAACTTCAGGCACCCATTATACGGACGCATTATATACTTCTATGTCTTAGATGTCAGCAAATAATTTAATTAGTTGGGGGTTTTCACAAAGAAATTAAACATCAATTTTCATACTAGTAGGCAGTATTTACACCACATCATCCATTAGTTTAACTACCATTGTATTGACTTATTTTGTCAGATGAAAATATTTACTTATTCTAAATATTACAATAATTATTTTGAAACGGGCTCTGAATATGGGAAACAATCTTAAATATCATTTAGTAAGTTGTTTAGTACAGTGTTTAGTTGTCAGTTCAGATTTAATAAAAACTTAATTTCACATAATGTGAATAAATAATGAAGAAGTAAAGAAATTATCATTATTAATAATTTTATTGTGATTAATTTTATGTTAACAATGATATCGTGATAACTATATGTCCTTCTATTGTCTTTATATTCAATAAATGTTATTCAATATGATAACAAAATTAACACACAATAAGTCTAGTTCTAAGTACCTATTTAATCCCATTGCCCACTGTAATATAGCCTGCATTCGTATTCGGGAAATGATTATAGAATGAAATATGTTTAAACTTAAGCAAACGGTAACTTTTACGACACAATGCAAATTATTATGCTGTTAACACAAATAAAAATGATAAATATTTGCTGAAATTCTGAAGAAATACTATTTTAGATAAATCCCTGCATGATATGTATGAAACGGTAAAATTCATCTAATTTCAGGATTTATGTAGCATCAAATGTTCAATATTTCATGTCTGAGATGTATTAATATTAAAACACAATGCAAATACTCTACTTTAAACGTCGGTATTTGGATTTTACTTACTGCAGAGAGAAGTCGTTTAGTACAGAACTAAAATTTGCCTGAAAAGAGAACAAATAATATTTCATAATCATATTTAAATAACGGTGAAAATAACCGAAGTTTTATTTAAACTTTGTTTCGCTATGAAATATGAGTATGTCAAAAAATATTACCTAGATCTGTATGAGTTATTTTTAAGATATCAACTCATATTTTGGAACAACTTTTAAAAAATTTTGTTGTGTAAGATGTTCTATGTAATTTGATTGTGATAGTTTAACATTGACTTTTAGCCTAAATAAATATGTGATATATATATGATTTATTTATTTATTTATTTTTGATAATATTTTACAATTATTCATTATGAGTATTAAACAAGATCTTGTCAATTAAATGATATGCATTAACAAATATCATTTCTAACCTGATAGGTACGTATTTTACCTACTAGGCCTATTCGAGATTTGTCAGATACTATAACGTTGCTTGCCGCTACGCTAACGACTCGGGGCGGGGCTTATGGGTTCACGTGTCAAATACGAATTGGAATCCGCTGGCAGATTGCGCACGCAACTCTCGACCTCACACGGGGTCGAGGACCGCACTCGTTAGTCCGGTGAGGTTCCCGATTACCATAAACCGTTTATAGGTCAGACATTATGAGGTTATTCATCGCGGTATGAACTAAATATTACGACATAAACCCGTGGACCATCATGAAGAGAGACGTGCAGAGTGCAAGCAAAACGTGGGTCCATTATTTACCGTAGTTCAAAGACTCATTTATTACGCGTAACCTATCACATAAAAAGCGTTCGGGTCAGGATGTGTAGCCCCCTGTTTGTGTCGAATTACAAGTGGGACTACTGTGGGTTAGGACATTGTACTAGATATGTCGAATTCGGCGTGTTAGGTCATTGTGCTTGATAGGCTAAATTGTATGGAAATATTCAAACACATACACAGATTTTACATCAATGGTGGATCGAGGGAGTATAAGAGAAACCCCCCATATGTCTTTTTTCCCCCATTTTCCATACTATTATGGAATGGTGCATCTTGTGATCCAGAGTCAATTACCTTGAAATACCCCCTCCCTGCTATCCCATCCCCAACTTTCACCCAAATCAAATTCCAAAATGTAAAAGCTGGATCGGTTTGAACCTGTACGTAATAAATTAGAATATATACAAAATATTCCGTAAAGCTTGTTAGTTCACGAGAATCTAAATGATTCGCATCTTGCCTATTGTCCGTGATTTCAGTATAATTTGAAAACAGCTCCGACTAGCGTCGATTTGTAACACGGCTGTCTCGCATGAACACGTGATTCGTGTAATTCGGTGATTATGTGTATCGGCTACATAACGGTACATATCTCGGAGGGATTCTGTAACGTCACGTGACCTAGATTTAATTCAAAGTCTTCAGTGTGATTTACATGTGTCAAAAATGAATGCATACATATTTTTTTCTAATTACAAAGCATCGGATTTATAAGATATAATTTACATCATAAAGACATCAAAAGCAACGACGACATATATTTCCGGTCATAACCGGAAACTGAGAAACACAAATATCACGATATTTTTACATGTTATGTTAGATCATGCATGTAAAACGGAAGCCATTATAGTCTACACGTGCATCAAATACAAATATCTCACCATTATAGTGTTACTACGTTCGCACGTGACCTCCACGCGACCTTGCCGATTCTGAATCACGTGACAGCTTGAAATATTTCGAAATAATGTGTCTGCGACTATATTTTTTTCAATTGCTATATTTCGACAAATGTTTTCGACGATTGATGTATGTGCTGTAAGGGATCTGTATGCTAGGCATGTAGTTCCGCCCCGTATAACGGTTAGTCCGTACTTATCCCATGAGAGTGAGCTCTATAACGGGTTGGAATCTGGAATGCAAATTATTTTCAGATTTATTCATTTTCTTAATTAGGAGATACTGTTTAAATCATAATATATCAGTATCAGTTTAAACGTATTCTTCACAAAAACATTGTTCAATTTATATCTTTCAGTTTATTAAATCATGTAAGTTCAGTATTTCTGAACAAACATTATATTCTGAGTATACAAACATTTCTTAAATGTCAGATCAAAAACTGGTGTTTAATTTTGACTTGCAATGTACTTTAAACAAAAAGAATCACATTTCATGAAATATGTTCATTTGTTTGCCTCATCCCTGTTAATTCGTGCAGAAAATGTTCTGTATTCCAATCAGTCAACAGTGTAAGCTGCATAGTATTTCAACATAAATTATCCTATATTTTCATTCGTGTATATATGTTTATATACGTATACACAACATAAATATAAATCAACAACAACCCATCACGAATAAATGGAAATAGAAATACTCGTGAGAATAAATTAACATTTATGCAAATTAACGTTAACGTTACATGTAATAGCCATTATTTTCTATATGCAAATATCCAGCTCGTGTTTTTCAATGTTAATGTTTGCTACGTGCTTAATAAATGAAATATTCTTGTATTTGATATGATTGTGTATTTTATTACTTAGTTCATAATAATAAATAATTTCTCTTCTTATTGTAGACATTTTAACTGTACTGAAATTGAATATTTTGTTAAAGAGATATTTTTAGGACAGATCCAAATTAATTAATTGTTATTTAAATTATTTACACGTCTTAAATTCTATGTCCAAAGCAACTGAAAAAAATAAATTAACAATCCCCAAAAACAAATATATGTACTAAGTATTTTATTATATATTTTTTCAGAGCATTTTAATTTAATAATCACCACCATTACAGTCTTCTCATTTCGGATTTATTTTACTCTTTTTTTACCCATTCGGTTGGTAACACAAACATATGTTGAAATATTTTATTTCTTTTTGTATTTAGATAAAAACAATCCATCCAATCCAATGTCAAAAATAATTTTCTTTTGTTAAGATAAGTTATACAAATAAACAGTTTCTATTTGAAATTTGAAATTAATATTTGTATGTTAGAAAATGACTATTGTAAATTTTGAATATTTTTTAATTATACATTTGGGCAAAATTGAGTATTACTAAAAGAAATTGTCTATAGTAAATGGGATTAATTTTCAAATTAGTGAAAAACTAATAGATATGGACATTTTGGGAGAAACATAAAAAATCAAACTGCATGCAAATTATATATATATGCTATATATATTTATTTATTTACAGAAAAGAAGTGCAAAAATCTGTAACTGTAAAAAAACTTTCCTCCGTCGTCTTAAGTTTTCTTAAATTTTAAAATGTTAATTCTTTACGTTTTCTAACCTGCAAACAAATGGACAATTTCTAAGGGTAAGGATATATCAAATATAGTCGGTAAATATATAACCCTTATATTGAGGGAATATATCGTCTTGCAAGCTAACAAGTATAGGGTAAGTTTATATAAATTTCTAAAAGCTTTCATGTTTATTCCGGAGGGAAAAAAAATCCCCGACCCGGCAAGTTATAATTAAATAAAGCCATATTTCTTCCGCACGACAGGATCAACTTGCTCGGTGAAACTGTCGCAAACACACAGAGTATGTTTTTATTGGAAATCAGTGATGCGTGAAAGGCAAGTCTCGAGCGACCTAACAACAGGCCGCTTTTCATTGTTCGCTTCTCACGGCGATCTGACATCTGAATGGCCAGCGATTTCTTACTCGCCTCTGATTGGTCCGCGGGGAAAATCATCTATAAATAACGGCACAGCGCATATATAATACCCCCAAGATAATGAGAGTATCACGTGATCTGTAGCGAATTTTTGAGCCCGGAGTATATTAATTCGTTTATTATTTGAGGGTGATTTTTTACTAACTTGCAGTCTGGTAAAGGACCCGAGGTAAGAATACTTTATTTGTTATCTTAAGTTCTTGTTGATTTCGTAAAATGTTGCTTTTTGCATGTGTATTTATCTTGTTATGATCAACACAGCGAAGTTGACCTCACACACGCTCCTAATCTGAACGTTTCAAAATGGCGTCAGTTAGTGTTATAGCAGACCGCGATATCGAGGAAGCAACCAAGGCATTTCTTTGTGTATGCGTAAACTAAAGTTTGTCGTCACCGGAATTTAGAGTTGGTATCACGTTTACTTACCTTATCTCAATATATATAGGTAAGACTCGGGAGACGACAATTACGTATGTGTCTGTAATTTTGACTATCGTGGGCTAGAGACCACACCGAAGGTGACTATAGAAATACACTCGGGCAAGCTTGCAGGTCACATACTCGGGGGTTCTGTATACCGATCTCACTGTAAACTGAAACTCAACATTTATGTTACAAAGAGATTGATCTGTCTACATTCTGTAAATATTATATTAAATTTAATACCTCGAAGCATGCTAATATGATATTGATGATATATATGTACACGTGGATTACTTAGTAAAATTACAATTTGTGTGAATATATGTATAGTATAAAGTTACTCTAAAGATTTTCTCTATTATATATATGCATGCAAGATGTAAAAATAATATTTCCTTCTCATATGGAACTATGAAGTTATCTGTTACAATATAATATAACTATCATGATTTTATTACAATATAGGTATTATATAGTTGAACAATAATTTCAAATAAAGATGTATCTTTTGTTGCAATGAAAACTAGTTTATTATTTAAAGACGCTTTGGTCATATTAACAGTATATACAGTTTGTATATTATATTAAAGTAACTACAAATATTATATTAATATTGTGGTCACGTTAACACGATACGTCCTTGAACTGTCCATTGTCTTTGATGTATATTTTTATTTATTTATTTTTTAATCAATTAAATTTTTAATATCGAGAATCTTTTTCAAAAACATGTTTTCGACGTTTTGATAGAAATTTCCTCCCAAACTCTAAAAGTTGTATATTTTCAAATTAAAAAAAAGTTTTATTATTTTGATTAAAATTTCATATTGCTGAATGTGTGAAAGATACAATATTAATCATGTCATGTTAAGAAAGAATTTCTTAATAATTAAATGATTATTAGAATTTTATGTGTGTAATATTCATAATTTCAAACTCTTAACTGCCTATAAGTCATTTTGCAGAATTACTTGAACCAGGTGCTTGTTATAATATGGGCTGGATTACAATCAACTTAAATGAAAATATTGAACCCGTAAAACGACTTGCACTTTCAGCGTATCGGTCATTAGTAGCTAAGAGATTCTTCGCGGGGGGCAACGTCACAAAGTGTGACGTATATTTCAGCCTCCAGATTTGATAATTCTCCACGCACGAAGGCCTCCGAGTCTAGCTGAGCCTAGGACGTTCTCCCGTGACAATTGACAGCTGTGTTGTTTGTAAAATCGTTGCCAATCGCGCTGGAGAGGTCGACGGACAGTTCAGTCCGGGATGAATAAAGCCTTAGGCTTTCGTGTGTCCACACAAAGCGAAATTAGAAACGAATTTTGCTTATTTTTGTCTCGCCTCTCCTCTCGATTATAAAAGAACAGATGCGGGGCTGATCTAGCAAGCCCGAGATGTTTCGTCTGTAACCAGGTGCGAGGATTTGTCTCCACAGGGGATTATAGGAACGAAGTGACACGTACATCGGGGCAATTTAATACGTATTAGAATATGTTGATATGAAAATTGGAATTGAAGTGAAAAACGAATTTAAAAAATCATATTTTACATATCTGTACTGTCGGAATTATGATTAATAAGTGTTTGGTTATGATATTTTTATGTGCATAAAAGATAAGTAAATAAAAATAATTACATATGTTAAAATATGCAGACAGCAGATGGATTCAATTATTATCTATAAGGTCTATAGACGTCAATTACATGAATATATTTAAATAGCCATGTTAAAAAACGTATTTAATTTAAACATCATATTCAATATCTATACGATACTGAACGATGTCAAGAGTGTTTCCATTTAGTACACAAGATCGTCGAATAACTCCAATAATCTCCCTCATTTCCGTCGAAAAGCGATATGGCGCATCCTTGTATTGTCATGGAAACCGAAAAGCAGCAACGTCATTTCGAGGCTCCGTACAGATGCACCGTATTCTGATTACGCAGTATCGCGAGTCACAGCGCATGGTCACGTACAACGTCGTTCCGCTCCACTGACTCGTTGGCGCATATGGTGCACGAGGTTATCTCGTGCAAAAACAACATGCTTGCATGTTATTGGCTGGTTACAATTGATAATTCGTAAGAGATAGCTTTGACGGGTGATTTGTAAAGCACATTTCCCAACATTTGATATTATTTAATTTCTGCACTGCAGCGCACAATGCCTGTGTATGTACGCCCATCGGAGCAAGACGGCACATTGTGACGTCACAGCTACTGCACATTGTACCGGAAAGATCGTTCGTTACGAAATCGCGATATATTGGCGCCACTTGATCATGCATTAGGTCTACGCTACATGTACATTTTAGTAAACTTTGGACCGACGGCACACAATTGAGGGAATTTGATGTAATTATGTTTCACGTGTATGAATTCTGAAATGAGTCGAGATTGCGGATCGGTCTGATGGATAGAAACAATGTGTGTAGACCTAGTGTTAAACAGAATCCGAAATATATATATATACATATATCTCTGTCAATCGTGGGACTAGTTTTCTTTACCCATTCAAGTTATAGAAAGTTAAATGTGTTGGGCTGTACTTCTCCATTCACTCGAGATCTTAATATCTGCTAGAGTAAATGTGCTCAGTTAGTATCTTAAACATATAAAATCAATCAAAAACATAATTCTCTGTGGGTATATCCCAGTTATGCAAAAGGTCTAAAAATAGCATAGTTCACCATAGGAATCCCAGACATATAACAGCCTATATAAATAGACTGGTTCTCTGTGGGCATCCCCGGCATATAAGTTTATAAATAGCAAGGTTATCCGTGGGGATCCCCGACATTTAACAGTCTAAAAATGGCCTACTTTTTCATGAGAATCCCAGAAATAACAAGCCTATAACAAAAAACTGGTTCTTTGTGGGCATTCCCGATCCGATGTGAAAGTCTATAAATAGCATAGGTCCCCATCGGTATCCCCGACATATATAAGTCTATAAATAGACTAGTTCTCGGTCGGTATCTGAGACTTTTGTGGATCTCGGTCGGTCTCGTGAGACATTCAAGAGACGTAGCCTATATCAGTATGAGAGACAGTTTCCATCTAGACGTCAGCCAGGAACAGACACCAAGTACACTCAGTCAAGAATTGACATCATTGGCTAAAATTACCGATATAAATGACACAATTAATTTACAATACTAATGTCCATCCTGTTCCACCATGTATTATTGTCACCCATTTGTATATATGTGTTCTCTATACTGTATTGTTTATGAGAATAAAACAATTGTCATTGTCAGTCTCAATCCAGACCGTCCGTCCGGACTAGACATACACACATGCGTACATGTACGTCATCGCACGCGGACCTAACGCCACTAAAGTTATACACAGCACCGATATACAAGTGTCGCGTTTGTTAAATGCCATCGGTATCATAAACGACATTAATCTTTATCTTTTTACTGATATGTCTACATAGCTGTAAAAATGGGCATCGCCGAGCTGGGAAGAATGTTGTGAAAGACCGTCGTCCGCTGTTCCTTTGTATTTTGACTTTCTCATTAGGAACCTGTTTAATCCAGAAACTTGTATGAATAATACATTACATTGTATCTTCACGGCCAATGGAAATATAAAAACCTCTCTTTTCCGAACAAAAAATATTGTTGTCGGAGGTGTTGTTTAGACAAATTTTACTGGACTGATAATCTTTCGGCTGTATTGGATAGAAGGCAATTGAAGCTCTATGTAGTACTACGTAATTACTTATATTATTAAGTTAAATCTTCATCAGGCCTTAAAAAAATTGAAATCCATTTCATTATAGAGAGTAGTAAACAAGTTTTATCGGACCATTATCATCGCCTCGTTGAGGAATTTACTAATATGTTGACGAAGCGACGAGAGAAAAATAACCGAAATCTGTAGAAAGTGGACCAAAATGTGCCTCTGCCTCCACAAAGGTAATTTTCTCCTGTGACGTCATCTTCAATAGGTCTCCGGAGTCCAATAGTACGAGTTATAGTATGGGTGGGCCGCGAACACAGCTGGACATCGACTATATATTCCAGCTCGTAGCGGTCAGTCCTGCTGGGTGAAAGGAAATCTAATTCATTGAAGTTATACGAGATATACTCAATATACTTGCTACATGCTGTGAATTCTCTATACTTTATTCCGTATTCCTCAGCATCAGTTCCGTCCTAACAAACTCGCATCAGACCCAGAAACCTCTTATATATATTATATATAATATCTCCAGTGATTTTTGTCTAGTTCAACAACCGAATACAGACTGCTTCCCTTAGCAAAATGTGCATTGTTTTCCCGCAATGAAGGGAAAATGAGGAATATCTTCCCAATTCCAATGAAAATAAAGCCATATTTTCAAAATTTATTTTGGAACAGGCTATTGTAAAATTTCGGTAGAAAAAGGACTGTCAGATCTGCAGGTTTTCATAGGAAAGATATGTGATCTTACTGTTCATCATTTGTACAAATCATTGATTGAAAGGATTAAAAAAGTGTTTGATCTAAAACAAAACATTTCAGTTGAAATGAAGAGGTATCTAAGTATACAATTATATTACTTTGTGTAAAAGTGTTTTTCGTTTTAGGCGCTTTTATCCTAATTATAACTCAGTATTTTGTTAGAAAATTACCAATACAAAGTAAGAAACATTTAATCAAAGAGCTTCTTGACTATTTGGAAAATGTCTACAAGGAACAAAGCAGTTCTTGAATAACATATTTCTTACTTGTTAATTTACTAACATATTCTTTTATTTTATTTTTATGTAAGACTGTAGACATTTTAATTAACTCAAATAACCAGAGATTGAGTAGCTTGTATGGTGGGTTTAGAGATGTTATTGTTGTTGTATTATTAAGGTCTATACAGTAACAATTTCTGCTTTTCCATACAATAATTCTTATAATTGTTGTTTGTTCCATTGTAAAGAAGTGAAAAACAATCATAAACTAAGTATACTTTAAATACAGAACAATACTTACTGCTTGGTTTATTGATATGATCTGACAAATTTCATTTCTTCACTCGTGACTCGTTTCAAAGATTCATTAAAATTATTTTTGACCAATCCTTATTTAAAACTTCTTTCGAAATTATAATAGAACCTTTTCTCTTTTGATTTTAAATACAACATTTTCAACGGTTGTATTACTTAGATATGGAAGGGACTTTATTTTAGGTAGGCAAAATTGAAACGCACAAAAATGACCGTCAGTTGGACTTCATAAAAGAATATATGAAATCAAATATCCCATCTTCATTGGAAATACAATCTGAAAATCTGAAATAATTTCTTATCTCGATTAATCAGTCCATTTAAAAGATGCGCCTTGTATAAAGAACTTGTATATGGTCCTCAATTGTAGGTACCTGTCTATAACGGCCGTGTATAACTTCTCCCCTGAGCGAACGCTGTAGGCAGGTTTTACTGCAGTCTTCCTAATGACTTTATTTTTAAGATCACATAATTTCGGTATTATTCAGCCATGACATTTATAATTTGCGTATGAACTCGTGCAATAGAAGATAATATTGACGTTATGAAATAATGAATGACGTCACAGACTTGCAGGTTATCTTATAACATTACAAAGAGAAATGACAGGTGCATTTCAGACTTTTAAAAATAATAATAATATACAATATTTGATATGTCGCCATATCTAGCTAGAATAAGTATTAAAGCGCTTTACAGTACATAGATATGCAATTGATACAATCAATTCAAATTATACAATTAACATATATACAATAGTCAATACAATTTTGAGGAATTCGCAGGAGCTGCCTTATCACTTTATCAGGCGCTAACTACTATAGTTGTTAAGGACAGTATCTAAAAGCATTTTTTTCGTTATAATCCCGAAAGTTTTAATCTTCATCATGAAATGAAAAAGATTTGAAACATCCCTTCTTTTCAAATTTAAGTTTTTATTAAACTCGTTACGAATTATATACTTAAATCAAGTGGAAACTTGTGTAAGATACTTTATATTGAAAATAAGTCTGATTATTAATGTAGGTCAAATAATTAGTTTGATATATAAATGACACTTTTACAGAACGATCCTTGCAACTTGTCTGTTTTCACTTAAAACAGTTGTAAATTTTAATTGGCGTTCTGATTTTCATACTAAATTAGTCGTTCAGTATTTTGTGCAACTTTATGGAAATTGAGTATATTTTGAAGTTAATGTTTCTATAATAATATATATATGTATAATATAATAGCATATGGGTAAATACAGCGTTTCAGATTTTTACTAAGTATTCTAAATAAAATCATATATATTATGTGTAAATCATTTACTTGGTTCTTAATCACTAAAGTGTCCGGCACCTGTCACTTTAAAAATTAATTTTAATCCTATAAATATATATCCAAATAGT
>JAUMHH010112199.1:0-21349 GCA_032359455.1 Chlamys rubida
AAAGTTATTTTATATAAAACAAATTTCCAGAAATCAAGTTATGTATTTTCCTATAGCTTTTTATATTTACCTTGTTTTTAATGTAATTGCATATATATAGATATTATAAAGGTGTTTTTTTCGCGCAAAACGAAGTACAATTAGTTATGTTGGTTATTGAAAGGAGGTAAACAACCTTCCGAATATTCGTTTATTGCAATATATTGTAATTTACTGTTATTATAAATATATTGCAATGTTCTGAAATACTATATTTATATCTTACTTTATTTAGTCGATAACAAGTTATATTCAATAATTAAAGCATGACGAGCACGAAATCAGGCTGTTTATTTCATTTTTGTATGAACAAGGCATAAAACAATCGTCTTTTTTCGTAGTTGTTTTGAATATTCGAACAAATACTATTGTTCTTATAATGCATGCTGTGCAACTTTCTCTTATCACAACACCTTTTATGTATGTAAACAATGGAGGGAAGTGAAGACAATCACGGATCCTTGACGCCTGTAAACTGTTTACCCGTGGCGCAATTGTCTTACAGCTTTGATAGCATTATACACATGTGTCAGAGCTTTGTCGTTCTAAGGGGACGTTGTGTTAATATTACCCTCCTCGCTTCTCATTGTAATTTACACTTCGGTATCAGCCGACAGATAACATTATACGTTTTAGTGTTGGGAGAATAACCCGGGATAATTGTTACATTTTGTTTAAAACATTCTATAAGACTGTATTCTAACTCTCCGGTATCGTCATGAGTCCTTTACAACCTCTCAACAGGAACGCACGTGAAGGCTTGGTGCGCGTCAGATGGCTCGCCCGAGGACACCTCTATACTACCCACTTCTTCTTCATCGATGGCTCCATCACCATTGAAATGATAATGTTAAATACACAGACCTCGACGGCGAAGAATTATACGGTTAAAGTAGACACTACTTTGAACGTTCTCACGAGTAAAAAGCTAATATCTTGGAGCGTGTATCCTTTGCAAATCAAAAGGGTTTGTGATTTTTTTCTGTCACATAAAACCTACTCAGTGATTTAACAAGAATAATCCAGTCCCTAGAGAGCTCTTGATCACTATTCCGTGCTGTCCCGGATTTCCAGAAATGTCCGGACCCGGATACGCCACACGAAGCTTAGCCTCTGCCCGGGTCTTTGGACAAATCCGTACTAAATCGGTAGATTTGCAATCCGTCGCCTTAGGGAGGATATGAAACGGTGAGCTCACGAGGAGCGGGGTTATGTTTTAAAATTAGGAACTTGTAGTATCAATGAAAGAAATTGGAAACCGTGCCCTGGGATGCCCCTAAAACATCCTGTTATTGGATATCCTCTTAGTTGAACTAAAATTAAAATCAGATGTGTGGAGTTAAACACAGGATCTTCTTTATACACTATCAAAATTCCTATAGCTTTCACAAATACCCAGAAGTAGTTTACACAAAAGCTTAAGAAAATAAATGTAAAAAGCGAAGAAGGATGTAGTAAGGGTAATGGTATATATTTATCGAGTACTTTAATGTCATAGCAACACGTGTACAATGAAATGTACGCGTTGGTTTACACTGGGGAACAGTATAACCGATAATCGGGAGACAAATGCACGGGAGTATATATATATATACACACTAGTTCATATATATATACAAAACACAAATACATAGGTATACTTAATCAAGCTAAACGAATCCGGAATAAAATCATGCATATATAAAAATATGGTAAAATGATGAACGTAACATACACACATGTGTGAATGCACCTTTACAATTTGGTAATAGTTAAGTAAGCAAAAACGTAAAATACAATGCATCATACAGCTGTTAAAAATATCTATCTATACGTCAAGTAATAGCTATCAAAATTTCCCGCCATTTATTATACTCGTTTTAAACAAAAAAAAAATATATAAAAAGAGTTCTTAAACTGTTTTCACTAACTTTTCTCAATTGTGATCAAGACTTATTCTCTGATATCTTGCCGAACATTTTTTTTCATAAATTCTGCTCAGGATCTTATCATACAAAAGGAGACAGACTTTGTTCAAAGCAAGCCCATTATAGCCTATTATATACTGGTCAAGACAGCAATACTGATCTTTTGTTTGTTAATGTCAATACAGCAATCTGTCACTGAAAGCATGTGTTACAGTAGCCTGGCATCGTGACAATGATACACTCAATCCTTAATGACTTGGTGTTCACCTGGTGTAGCTCTTTTTCCACAGAGATTTATTATATTCAGGCAGATAGCATCTAACATATCTCACAGAGGATCGACCTGAAGATCACGTCTGATAAGTATAACAACAGTTCTGGACCGCATCTAATTGGGGAGTATTGTATCACGATTGGTTATATTTATGAAACAATCATGTGATTACTCAAGAGTAATTGTAAAGGGTGTTCGCCTAATTGTGAAAAAAAATGTTAAACATTCCATGACAGGAAACGCCATAGGACCAAGGGATACTGTCTTTAAAATCAAAATATGTAGTCGGCATGTTGCATTAAATTTTGGAGCGAGGAAATAGTAATAACGTCACTAAGGACATAACGGCGTTTAACGTCCATCACACCAGGGCTGTAATTAGTATGTCAGAATAACATCAGAATTGTGATGAAAATCCTGAACTGAATCCAAAATGGCGTTAATCTGAAACGTCACAAAATGACGTCACAGTAAATTATCATGACATGACGCCGATATGTTCTTGAGAAATTTGAGTACCTTTTCAGAATCATTCTCTGAAGTAGTAAGGCCTCATCTTACATTTAAAGTAGAGTATTAAAGGTTGCCATATTGATAATCATTTTTCTTTAATAGACGACCACACAAGACATTACTATTTTGATATGGAAAGTCGTGTGCATCCTATAAAATGAGAACAATCAATATACGTTTTAAGTCTTGAGTCATACATATGCTGACTATAAGATTTTTAATAAATTCGATACAATTGATAAACGGTTATCATTTCTGAAAGGTTGACATGACACTAACTGACATGGCACTAACTTACATGGCGACTAGTGCCTGTCTAGACACAGTTAAATAAAACTTTAATATGCTAATATTGTATCAGAATTAATCATTGATATTTTCTGTATTGTTAAATATAAACTTGAAAATGGACCGTCCGCAATTAAAAATAAGAAATAAATAAATAAAAATGCATTCAACTTTACATCATTAAAATGAATTTAAAATAGAATGCATTGAGTGACAATTAGCAGTGTTCCCTTATATGTAATGTAAATATGTTTGTTTCAGGGATATACATTTTCGCATACATTCCATATGACAAATAACTATGAATTATCAGATCTCGCGACGTTTTAGTCAAAACACACCTACAAAAGAAATAAACAGAAACTTGGCAAGAGAATTGTCCGGATAACAAATGACAAATAAATACAAAAAAGATATTCAAGAAAATTGACAATACAGACAATTGAAGATCATCAAGATTGTGTAATGTGGACTTAGGAATGACCTGGTTTTAATTAGAATTTTACAACATAAACAACACTCTTCATTAAGCGATTTAAAATAAATAAAATTTACTGTCGTTTTATATGAAATTTATAAAACTCGTCATGACATTTTCAGTTTAGGTTTTAAAAATCTCATATGAACTGGAGACTCATGTAAGATCGTGAAACGTTATCAATTTTCAATATTTGTTGTATGTTATTTACCCTACAAAAGACACTATCCACAGCGGGTTTGTGGTCGATACGAAACAGTTCTGTTTATACAAATATGGAGAAGCTTCTAACCGAGGCGACAGTGGTGTTGTCGTTCATTCGAACAGCTACAAGGATACCTGATCCATTTACCTTTTCCCTTAATTAATTTGTTTAAGACCGGAGCCCATCAAACCTCGGCCATTTAATGGTACGATTTGTCATTGCGATGTCCAGAAAATGACGGATCCTCCTTACGCACAAATACAGCGGTTGGGCAATTGACGCCAAATAATAGAATGTGACTGCCCGCAGTGCTTCACTCGCGAAGGGGTCTCAAACGAAATTAGTGATTATTGACTGGAGAATAGAGATTGTAAATTAATTTGCTCACATGCACAAAGGCTTGATAGAAGTACAGACACCTGGTACAATGAGAAGAAAAGGCAGACATTTTGCACCGCCAAACATCCCGCTAGTCGTTTTCTATATAACAAACTAACCGTGTAACGCCAGTCTCGATGTTGTAACAATACTAGCCCCCACTAACATAAGGTAGAAGGGGATGAGGGTTTGAATGTTTCCTTTTTCAGTTGTTGGTTCCGTGATAATTTCCAGGTGGTTTAACAGATAAGTCGCCGATGTGTGCTTCAAATCAACCAGCTGAATGTTATATTAAGTGGAACGTTGTGAATGAATTTTCCTGCAATTAAATGGTTTCGATGTAAATGATTAAATAATGGAAAACGACGTGATAAATGATTTGATGTTATAAGAAGAATAAAGTTATGCTATTTGATAAAAAAAAAAAAAATCTTTTCAGGGGAAATTTAAATCTCATTGCATAAAGTATAATTTAGGAAGAATAAAACACGGGAATGTATCAAACATTCCATTCCTTCTAAAGAAACTAGTTTTCACAAACCATTAACTGCATTAGAGTAGTAAATTTGAATTGATATTTTATAAATCCATAAACTTTATTGCAAAACGTTCATATTTGTAATAATGATTGTATCACGTATTTGATTGATACCATTTTAAACGGAGCATAGATCTTTTCTTTGTGTTTAAAAATTTAAAACACAGTTAAAGGTCAGTAGATTAAAACCTTATCCGTCACTAAGTGTAACTAATACATGCAGGTTATATGATATTTACTTTAAGAGTTACGAGTGGGTTAGTGAATTACAAACATAAATCTACTCTTCTGTCAGGTATCTTTTAATGAGTCATATACACTACGGTAAGTCGTGATTTATTCGGATATCAACATTTACAATATAGTCTTTTAATTCAACTGACTTGTACACATATATCTGACAGTATGGTAATCGAACCCCATTCTATGAGACTAACTAAACACTACTTAATTCCGTGTAATCAATCCAGTATTTAATATTTAATGAAAACTTGAATTTGCTTGAAAAGAAATCTGTCAATCAACATACTTATGATGACGAATAGCTACATGTTCACTTAACATATACTTAGATAAGCATTATATTAAGTCGACACAACGATTACATTGATAACAGTAATCTTTCGTTAGATAATTATTATAACGCATATACTTTAAGTGACATTATATATCTGCAGGTTATTTTAGGACATTGGTATTTTGTAATTTTCATAATGCTGTTAAAATGAGTAAACTGTCCATTAAATAGGGCCGCTAGATTCCTTTCCCATGAAGAACTTCGGAAATGACATATCTTAATGAAAGGAAAATCCACTGTCAGAAATCAAAACTGTCTAATGTATGTAGTCAATGTATTTGAAATTGACGAAATAATTTAAAATAAATCTCTTGCAAACACAAAAATGCAAAAATATAAGACCTTTGGATTAAAATAAAGATTAAAGCTGATTCCCCTATATGCATGAGGCATGACAGTTAAATTAACTTCCACACTAGTTGAAAGACGATGTATATGTATAATTCCAAATTTCATCCATTTCAGGTAAAAACGCCGAAAAGTAAGTTTGGCATTTTCAGATCACGTTTGAGTATATAAACCAATCCCGGACCTCGTCATAGAGAGGACAACACACTTCGGAGTTAGATATATGTCAATTTTGAAAACTATTCAATTTACCAGTAAACATTTTCCATTGAAAGAAATGTAGATCATACCTACACAAGTGTATCACCTGTATAAACCGGCCACTCAGTAATTCGTAAAACAATAAGCTCTACGACGATACTGTTGTACTTTTAGTTCAGCAGTAAAACAGGTTTCTTTGTTTGGCTTTCTTAATTGCATATACTAAAGGTTTAAATATGTGTTCCGTACTTCGTATTTCTAGAGAGTAATTTACGATATTTGAAGCCTGAAAATATCTGCCTCGCATTATATCAGCAGATTCTGTATCTTTCTTATGTAGACTTCGTTTATAATATTTATAATAACAGGTTACACTTCAAATAAGGCTATGACTACAAGGTGTTGACTGTTGTTTTGGCTCTGATACTTACACATTTGTAATAAATCCTTTAACTGATTAGTGTTACTTATTTGTCATAAATGTTCTATTTAAATTTTGTAACATAAAAATAAAAAAAATGCTTTAAATACTGTGTGCAATTTAATTTCGAAAATTAATACAGATTGCTTTTCCAAAATTAGCATTCACAACTGTTTTATTTCATTCCATGAATATATGGTCTAATGAACAGAACAAATAGGATATTCGTTTAACAGTTTTCTGTAAAAAAAACTATTAAGAGGAAGTTTTGGAATATGTATGTCAGCGCGAATAGCAGAGCTTAAGAATTTCGTTCGAGAGTCATTTTAAAGACTTGTTGAAGGAATGACGACATTGATTAATTATGACGTCAGATTCAAACAAGGTCAATTGAAAAATAGACAAAGTACAATGGCATCAGTCACATACTGAAAACATATGTGATGGTGTGATAAATATAAATTCTGTTTGATCAATAAATGTCCTCGTATTCTCACAGCTATCTATTGTGTCCATTTATCGTGTATATTTTGTTATTCAGACCCATTCAGCTGAATTTTATTATCGAAAGATTTAAAACATGATGTCGACATTGGTGATCCATTTAATTTAATTAACCTTAATTACAAGCATCATGGAATCATGGGTTGTTTGGGTGTAGTGTTTTGTCGTTCATATCATGTTTGTTCATCGGCGGCGTTTATATTTCCATGCTTGCTGTGTATCACCAATATGATAACGGACCCGCCTCTTATGCACAATTTATATACTCTCGTGGCAGGCTATCGACGTTTCGTAAATGAATCCATTATTCTCCAATTTGTGGCTATACTGAATGTATGTGTACTTGCACTAGATGGCATAAGTAACTCAATAGGGGCTGGGCATTAGCAATCACCACCGGGTCGTACATTGTCTCTCCCGACTCCGGTATTGATGCATGTATAATGGGCTGTTCATCCTTTACTATTTTTAAGATAGCTTTTTTACATAGATATGCAAATACCAATATGAAACATTATATTTAATGCATTGGAAATGCATGAACTGGAGGTCAAGCTATGAATAAGTACGACAAGCTGATATCTTAACATGAGAAAGTATTGAGGAAGAAAGATTTTTGAAGCAAAGTTTGCAATCAAATTTTACCTTAGGAAATAAAAGTCAAAATGTGTATAATATGAAATGTTGTGGGTTTTTACCATAAAATAGCACGAAAAAAAATGAAAGAGGATATAACAAAATGAGGATATAATTAATAAGTTATAATAAGACAAATTTTAAATACAAATTTTTGTTTTCTTTTGTCTTTTTCTTCATTTCATTAGACTTGTCTATTTAAAAGTTCAAGTAAACAATAACTAAAAATGAAAAAGAATGAAGTAATGTCTAAAATTTTGTAAGCCGATGCAGAAAGCCAATGTGAACAAGTTTACTGCGCTATGTGGTAATTTCGTCCATTTAGAACTCATTAGCAGTACTAAAGGCCGAACGAATGGAAATCCATGATTAAGGTGTTCTTAAATGTATGAAGACTTATTGCAACTTTTTGCTCGGACAGATAATTATTCTTAAATAGTTGATGAATGGCTGGATTGCACTTGATTAAAATATACGTAAAATTCTATTTTTAATATCAAAACGCCAATGTTTGACAGATGGTCATTTGGCACAATCTTGTGACAAAATTATTTTGTACTCACAGATTTTACGATTGATGACTATAACAAATGCGTTTTATGTGGTCAAAATATTTTACAAACAGTTAAATATATTGATAAAAAAGTATTTGACTGTGCAAATAAATAATACATAGGTCCAACATGAAAAGACAAATATGGAATTTCATTTCTTAATTTTATCAAACAGATTATGTACCGAACAACTTGTATATATAACTATTACAGTCCATACTTAGAGAATGTAGAAAGGATGATAAGTTTACTTTTAAAACGGAGGTGGTATTGGCTTATTGAATAAAGCATTATACTCGGCGTGCGATTCCGTTATAGTATCATCATTGTTTGTGAATTTTCCAGACGCTTTAATATGTGTAAGAGCAATGTTAAAAACCACAATAAAGACATATTCCGTGCATTGTGTGTGTTTAAAACGTTACCTGCCATACGAACGTGGTCAAATATTTGATCTAGCGAGAATTTGCTACGATTTTGATTTCAGATTTCTTTAGATTTAATTTTAAACAAATTTGAATAAAATCCAGCCTGTCACCAATATTTTACAGGAGCTAGAATTTACACGCTAAAATAGGAAATTGAAACATGTTAATACAAAATAAAACCCAAATTATCTGTTTAATTTGTTTTCTTTTTATTCTCAATTAAAATTAACGAGGACGTAACAGTTCGATTTCTCCATGCATACACCTAAATAACTGTAAACCACATAGTGCTAAAATCACATGACAAACATATATATAGGTAACACAGAGTCAGCACTTGTTCAATGAAAATGCTTATATGATATTTATGACATTGTGACAATTACTTCCTCCACGAAATAAAATTTAATGCAGATTTAATATTTCGCCAGCAGAACAAAGACAACTAATGGATCAATATTTCGCATCTAATTATATATGTTCCTATATCGAAATAGTTTGTCTCACTCATATATCATGTCAACTTCTTTCTCTTTGTCACATTGTCTTTTTCAAATTGTCTTCACCATTGTTCGACAAATATGATTGAATGGTATATATACAACAACACAAGTATAAATAAGACATTTACAAAAAATCTTTTGTAAACAAATGAAATGTCGAAAACCGTAACCTGTTTTTCACCATTCCAACACGTCCTGATGTCCGGATAAATAAGAGTATATACACATACGTCGGAGTAGCGGACAAACGGCAGACAGTAAGCACGGATACATGGCAAGAACTCTCCTTCCGCTTCCGGTATTGAATATTTATGACGTCATACATGTGCCTTTGTTATGTAAAGTAAAACTGAAACATTGATGACGTGATTTGTTTATGTTGGAGATGGCATTTGAGGATGTCCATGAGAAGATAAGGGTGAACTATTGCTACTTCTAGAATCGTCTAAATCCAAATCATCATCGTCATCATCATCAATGTCTATTTTGTCATCTTCATCGAATGAAGCGAGCGAGCCTGGCGTCGGCGATGACGAATCTAGCCGACTCAGTTTATCACCAGACATCTGACGCTGTTGGAGTCTGGAATATATAAAAGAATATTTGTTATTAAAATGTGATAATATGTGCAAAATATTTTTTCATTTCTTAAAAACAAAAATATATAGATATTAATGTTAACCCCTGTTTAAACATTAATTATGTGTGCTCATGAACAATCGTCCCGAAACAAAAATGATTTATTTCTATTTATAAATATATCATGATATAACACCTAAATCTGCCTACATAACAAAGGTATTATTTCGATACATTTCACAGAGATAATGATTGAAAAATAAAGAATTTGGATCAATATGTAACTATTTATGTCGTGACAGAAAAATAAATCTAACTTGTAGTTGGTATACCATTTAACTTTCAACACGATCTATTTTTTAACATTTTACATTGGTATTTCCAAACCGACAGCTAAATCAGGCGAGACAAATAATTGAATTTAACATTTTAGTTATGCTGATCATCAGCTAAATATATCGCATTGTGAATATATCGACAAATAAGCGATTTATTAAATTTAAATTATATGCTTGTTTGCATAATTCCCATTCGCCTATCTGCGTTACCCACTTAAGCTTATATTGGGGCTTTGTTGAATCAGAAACGTATTGATTTCAACGCTAGAATAAGAACCCATTCATTCGAAGTTAACGTGATTACTATGCATAGAAATTTTTATACAAAATGTACTTGATAGGTGTTTTCTTACACCCTATGACACTTGAGTTAAGCGGAAATCAACACCGCATATAGTTTGGTTGTTTAAACTGAATAACACAATGTTACTTAAACATTTACTCTGAATGAACCTTGCCCTGAGGGATATTGATGTCAAAATCGTTGGGTCGAGAGTGACAACTCTATATCTTTATTTTTTTATCTCAGGATTTTCCTTTTTATTAATTAGTGGGATTAGTTTACTATCTCTCCGAGAGAAGCCTTGCTATGTGTCACACAGAGGGAGGCCAATTCATAGCATTAGGAGGGAAAATCAAAACTGCGTCCCGCTGTATTGCTCTTGGCAGACATTTGCAATTTGTGACAACCGGAAGTTCTGACGACTCCGCCGCACAGTCAAACAGTTATTCTGACACATTGACAAACAAATACAAATTTCCTGCTCAATCGACTCCTCCGGAGAGCTTTCTCTCATACAAAGGTCGCCGGGACCTGGCATGGCCTGGTATCAGTATTTCTGATAAATAACACGCAGAATCTGGCATGTTTGTTTATATGTTGCTAACGATTGTACTCAATTACTTGTTGATTTTATTTTCTATGTATAGGGTACTTTGCATGTAATTGAAAGCATTATTTATCTAGAAGTAACATGTCATTGTGAAAGCATACGATTAAATGTGTTATTAACAAAAAATGTTAAATTTGCATTGAATTGTATATACAGGTAGAAAAATGAGCAGGTGTAATATTCTGTTCCTCTTGATATCATTATTATAATTATATTGATCATAAATATTGTAGGTTTCTTGCCTTTGTTTACAAGTATTTTGTTTCTTTATATGAATATATACATTATTATCTTTATATTACTGTTTTAAATGTTGTACTTCGCATCCGCTAAAATATACGATTATTGAAAAATGTTTATCAAGTTTTATGTTAAATAGATATTTGTTTCGAGTATTTTCACATAAATAAACATTACTAATTCAGTAACACCATGCATGTTACGCCTCAGTAATAGTATAAAACTTTACTTTATTGTATCTAAATTTTGACACTTAATTGCGTTATTGAAAATCATTAATTTGAAGCGAAAAGACGATGTTCAAAAGAGAAGCAATATATAAATGGAACAAATCTGTTAAATCATAAGTTTTTGGTTCGTTATTGTTTTGATTTGTTTTTGTATTTGTAATTGTTTTTACAAAGAAATAGAACTTTAAAAAAAAAAAAACTAAATTGTGAAATATTTAATTAACATCTTTTGCGATACCTCCTTTTTTATTTTTTCTTATGATAATAAAGGGATTTCTTTAAAATTACGATTGTATTGGTGATATTTGAACAATAGTATTTTCATCACATGGCAAAATGAATATTCCAAGCATTTAATTTTCCCTTCTCAATTTCCTCGAAATATATTATTACATTGCAGGTATGTATACAAGTTATTCAATCACAAGTTTGAATAATATTTATTCCCGAAAAACAGATGTCAAAGACATAGACATGTTTATTCGATATAAATATAGTTTTATATGAAGTACAACGGTGTTTTTTTTAAAGTGAAGGATGCTGTTTTTGTGAAACAAAATAATTTGATAATGTAACAATCGTAGAACAATTCCTCCTTATCGAGCAAAATATAAAACAATATAGCGTTTGTGATGCCATATTGACAGCATGTTGATCCGAGATGACATCAACAGATCTGATAAGTTGTATATAATCTCCTGACACCCGTAATAGGTTCTACGATAACAGACACAGATAACTGGACACAGATTACTAGACAGCTTACTGTTTGCTTAAGACACGATATCATTTTACAAGTATTGACGCGATCTCAATTGATCCCTATTATATATTTCAATTTCATATCAAGAAGATCTTCAGACAAATACATCGGCAATAGATACGTCTGTCGTGTGAATTCATTGACTGGTAGTACATGTGTGTAGAATAAATTGAACTATTATGAAAATTTGTTAAGTCGTCATATTGTGCTTCGTGCCAGATTTATTTACTCGTGTCACTAGAAAATTGGGGTCTAACACAACATCATCTTTACAAAGTCATACCAAATCGACGACAACCGCTCCTTTGCTTTCAACCGTTAAGGATACTTAAGTTTTTAAGGTACAATGTCTGTCGCGGACAAGTCCTGTTGACGACGGCGGTTGAAATGCTTCGACTTTGTCGTGCATTGGACTCATGTATTGACACAAGACCACGTCTTTGGTGAGCGACACAAGACAGTCCTTTCCTCACCTTGTTGACTTCCTCCCAATGGTGTACTCTAAATCAGAACCTTCTGTTCAATACTCTAAATCAGAGTGTCAATGTCAAAATCTTTCTTATTATTCTTAAAGAAATTTTAACTAATTTAATATTTTGCACAGATAAAAATTACAATGTAAGATGGAAAGGACGCGCTAAACAGTTTACTTGCGTTACCGACACTGCAATGTGAAAATACATTTGAATGTTTTATGTCTAAAATGAATAACATCGATACGATTTGTATTTGTTTAAAAACCAACGAAACAAATCAAATTTAATCTACAATAAAAGATCGTATTTAGTAATTTAACTTCAGGTTTTAATCTTCTGTTTTTCTCTTTTAATCTGATCAGTAATTTCGTATGATATTGTTTTTTAAGATAATTCGTCAATACTTTTTTGAAAGCGGTATGAACAAATTGGAATCAAATGTACCAATCATCGTCAGCAACTTATGAATACAAACTGAGCACATCCGGATAAACGTTTTATCAACACAGTTTATCACTCGAAGAATCAAGAGTATGGTAGATCTGATTAAATGTTGTAATTTAGCACCTGTCAAAATAGACTGTCAGATAGCACTTGTCCGATATCGTCATTAATCTGTTCTGAGGTTTTGTGTTGAGTGCAATACGCGGACGTCAGGCTTTTGACCAAGGCCAGTGTCGTGATATCTGTACATATATTGACACGGATATATTGCATTTTAGTGACTATTAAAATACTTGGTAAAGCCTTTCTAACGATAAAAACTTGTAAATAGCAATCTTCTACGTGACAGTTTGGACATTTATAATCTCTATCAATGAACAAAATTTAGTTTTATCAAAAGGTGTTATTGATACTCTTACAATCACCTAGACCAAATATAATTTATATTGCTCTACAACAGAGTGGGTAGCTAAAAGTGTAGAGGTTAAACAACTTTGAATAAGATGATTTATTTTGATGAAATTTAAGTGAATTTCAGTGTGATATGTTTAATTCAGTCTCTGTTATAGGTTGGCATTTCATGCATGGTATGATTTGGAATTCTTCATTTTCTATATTTTCGTATTCTGACAGAAACCTAGGACTAATAACTTCTGAGAAAGAAAGTTCCACCATTTTTCCATTGTACATAGGACTTAACAAGCAAGTTTCCAGGTAAAGATATGTTATTTCTTTTTTATTCCTTCAAAACAATTTAAGGTTGTGGGTCACTTAAAGGAATTTTAAATTTTATTTTTTCATTAACTTTACAAAACAAATTACCAACATAACAAATATCATGACCGATATCACAGTTTGGAAGCTTCCTGCTTCATATTCGTGAGGTCTCAAGATTGAGCTCCCGTGGCGAATACCCTTTTGTGACAAAAGAACCTATTGATAAATATATTAATTTCGTGTTTAGTAAATTAGCAAGTAACTTCAGGTCAGAAAATACTGAACAAATTAAATGGGAACTCTTCTTCGTTTGAGATAGACAGAATGCTTAAACACTCTCCCTTAACAGTGTAGTATAAAATGTTAACTCCACGACTTAAAATTATATATCTTCGCTAAATTAAAACATTATTTAGTATTATTTTATATATAAAAAATAATGATTTAAAACAAGACATAATTTATGTAAATCTTTTCATATTATTATATTACGTGAACTAAATTATATACGATATAAGCTGTACAGAATAAATAATTTGCAATCGTGTCCTGTACATAAATTCACGACCAATAAGCGAATGTTTCAATATCTATAAAATGTGAAACAGGTTTGGTTATATAAAGCTAATGGATAAGATATCTACGTGGACGAATTTTAAATAGAAAACTTGTTAAAATCAATACTATTACTTCATCGACAGAATAGGCCAGTGTCAGTGACTGAACAGCTTACTGTGATCCGATACGCTATCTCATAAACACCTCAAACTTTATATAAACAAATGAAACAAAACGCTGCGGCCATTATCCGATAAATCCCAGAGCGCTCCTTGGACCCTTAATTCTGTAATCGCGCAGATATGGAGAATAAGCATTCGGGTGACACAGGGTGATGATCTTCCCCACTTTACCTGGTCAAATGACTGATATTTGGGTTACATAAATAAACGTAAGCTTTAACTTTGTGACTTCGTGATGAAGTTTGTTGGCAGAGTTATGTAACACCGAAGCTGTTATTGCTCTGACCAGATCTGGGATATAGCAACTCTACGGTGGAATGTGGTGACAGCGATTAAGTAAACTATACATCGAACAGGTGCTAACAGTAAACAAGAGAATAATGGAAAGGTGAATGGCTTATCTGTCAAATAGGATGAAGGGCCACACATTAAAACACGAAAACAGGTGTATCTGAAATCGGGTATGAATCCTATCTTTGACGGTAAGTCTTTAGGAAAACTCAATTCTTTCACACCGCCCCTCAAATATTGGACGGAGTTTCCAGGCGCTATATACTCCTACGTGACCTCTATATAGAAGTTATCTTAGATCTACAAGAATTTTACTTCATAACCGTTCATCTAAGGTATTAATATATCTGCCAATCAATCGGACCCCTTCTATGCTATTATAGTGGAGACAAACACGAGTATTACCGGAGCTATATTATTATGACTTAGCAGGGTTTGTCGAAGATAATATTTTCCCCTTCTATTGTTTCTTTCAGGTTTCATTTCTATTCAGCTACACAGTGGATTATATTTTTATATTAAGGAGACAGGTATCGGTAATCCACATCGCTTAACACTACAATGGAGTAGTCTTGTCAAATAACTAAGTTGGTTAGCCATCACTGTAAACTGTCGAGAAAAAATAAATGAACTTGTCAACGCTCATACTTATCTATAAGAACATAGAACTTGGTTAAATAAAGTAGCATTATTTATGTGGCAGTGAAACATATTACTGTGATATAGGGGTAACCTGTTTCACTTTTAACTGCAATTTCTAAGAGAAAAAAAGATTTCTAGCCTATTTGTTTAATTATATATTAAATTAATATTCATATGTTCAGTATTAGGTTTATGATGTCGTTGGCAATGGATATATAAGAGATATATGGATGTATTTCTTAGTCATAGTTCAGGTAATATTTTGCTATATCTATTTCACTTTAAAGGTAATAAATGCATGCAATAAACAGATCTATATTGATTGTGATAGAGAGCCCAGGAGGAATGAGCAGAGACGTTCCTTTTATTATTTCATTTTAGCTGTTTATATAAATGTATATAATCCGGGTATATCCTACACAATACGCCCATGGTAGTTACTTTAACTAGTGAAGTGTCAGGTCACTTGTTATAAATGTGGTGAGACTATATATACATGTATTGTTACACTAAATACTATTGCAACATCTACTCGGTATCTACCTCGCCTAGGTTGATGGCCCACGTAGAGCATTTGTGTCTATAACAGTAGATTCTCACTATGACTTTGTCACCCTCGTTCATTTGAAGAAAATAATTGATCGTCCCAGTAGGTCTAATGAAGCCTACCCAGAGGCATTGAGCTATGAATAAGATTAGGAACGGTTATTTGGTCAAGAGACCACGTACAGTGGACATTACATGGTCAATATTTAAAGTGCTAACTGCTTGACCATGGCTTGTCACAATTAGAGTGGTACCGTTACAACTTACTTACATCCATACATTAAACATTTAAATCCGTTTGCTTCTTGAAAGCAAATACTATTAGACGCCCCTAGTGTTGTAATGTATTCAGTGTGGTGTTTCTATCAAATAAAAACGTGTAACGTACATTGTTGATGTTGATTTCCTTCTCGTTAGAGGACGGTAACCAAATGAACATTTGTATACAAATTAGTGATTGTTTACATTTACAAATATTTAGGTTTTGTTTATGGTGCTTTTAACTACAGGAAATACGCTTCCGTGATAATTGAATCAGTTTCTTTAAAAACTTCACGGTGGATTCAAGGAGTCCTGAGCCTTACGTAAGACATATGTTTACTTATCCTATTATGTTATAAATGTATACAATTTCAATGCAAAGTAAATGTGTATTTAAAACTGATGATTACGTTAGACAGTTAATTCAGTTTATGAGTATGTACTATATTGCAATCATATTTACATACATTTTGGAGTAATCTTACGTTATTATTTCGAAATTAAATATTTGAAAAAAAAGAAAAACAAGAAATGACAACACAATGTTCACTTTTATAAAAAAGCGTTAAGTCAATTAAAGTTAAACTTGATAATCAATGATTTCCGCTAAAAATTCAGATAATAAATGTATTGTTTAATTACATGAATACAGTTGTCATAACGTTCATTAGCACTCTACGTTTTTATTTACTGTCATCCAAAGGTTGATAGCTTAGAGTAACATATATTGCGGTAGGCGAGTTTACAATGTTTGAAAATATTTTCAGAACGTGTTTCGCCTGAGGATGCTATCTGTATCACTCTTAACATCTTATTCAAGTATAATAGAGAGGTGCCGACAAGTATGTCGACAGTAAACTCACAAACTACCTGACAACTTCTGACAAATCGCTGGCCTCAAGGCCTATGTTAGCCATTGTGATCGTATGTACCCGACATATTTAACAACTTTCTATAATAGAGTGTAAAGACAAAAATTTATAGGCAACTTGTTTTGAAGTTAAACATTACAAAACATATTATAAATTGTATCGTTCTTATTATAAGGAGTTTTCAAATTTTGATTTAAGGATTAGATTTGAATTTATGGCTGACTAATTTTATGTTAAGGATACACAATTGTTTTGCATGCAAATGTTATTAGAATGCAATTATACCCTGGTTATAATGTAAGGACGAAATATTCCAATATTCATATAACCTTTATAATTTTACTAGAGCACTTTTTCTGGTTTAATCATATTTTTTTTCTATTAAATAATTAGAAATATCTTTTTCTGTTTCATAATTCTTTGTGATCCAATAAAAAACATACAAAAATTCAATGAAGTATATATATATTCATATAAATATATTTATATTCAATTACCCCATAACTTGGTACAGGTATTTATAATTTGATTTTAATACAATGCCTATTTTTCTTTTACAAATTTTGTTTTAACAATTCTGATTTATACGAAAATGAAAAGAATCCTTTTGCATAGTTTTTGTTGTTAAAATAATAGAAGATTCATCGCTTCATGAAACAGACGTTAGAAGAAAAAGAAAATGGTAAAAATAATTTATGAACGATAACATTATGACAATATTGAACAAGAAATTTTTAAAAATAATATAAAAATGAAGAAGATACATTTAATTTGCTTTTTTTATTACATGAATAAAATATATTTTCCCGGCATTCACATTAAATGCTATCAGAACATAAAAATAAAATTTGTTTTGCTTTGCTTTTGGTAATACAACACTATAAAGTGTCGCACATTTTCCAGATTTCTGATAATGAGTACACAAATTTATGGTGTTAATAGAGATTCCAAGAAAAAAAAAGATTTATACTTAAAATACTAGTAATCAAAGTCTAGGAATAATTATGCAAAATCAATCTAAAGCCAACAATGCTCTTTAATATTAATTATTAACCTCGGGAATAATAATTCGCTTTACGAAATTTGAAATTAACCAAATACATGTTATATAAAGTACAACAAAAACGTCTTGATACCTTTTTCATATCTGAATACACATAATTATATATATATATTCAACTGCATTTGAAACAATAAGAGATAACATTTACTTTATTGAATACAATTAAATGAATATTAAACGAACCTGTTTTTGGTTGCAGCTGCTCTGTCCCTTTGTCGCCTATTCTTGAACCAGTTTCCAACTTGTGTTGGTGTTAGCCCTGTAGCTTGCGCCAATTCCCTCTTCTTCGTAGGGTTTGGGTACGGGTCTTGCAGGTACCATTCTCTTAGAAGATTCCTCGTCCGTTCCTTAAAACAATGGGTTTTCTGTTCACCGTCCCAAATTGTCCTCGGCAAAGGGAACTTCTTTCTGACTCTGTATTTGTCTACTGGACCAAGCGGTCTACCCCTCAGCTTCTCTGCCTCTTGGTAGTGGGCCTCCAGCCACATAGCTTGCAGTTTAGCATGAGATTCTTTTGTGAATTTGTGATTTTCTAAAATGTGATAAAGGTCTCTAAAGTTTCCAGTATGAAACGATACAAGAGATCGTGCTCTTAGAACAGATTCGTGTTTGTTTAATGCATCACAAGCAGACGGATTTACCGGCAATGACCACAGAAACCTACCCAGTCTCTCAATGTCTCCACTCTCCTCCAAAGTCTCACAAACCTGTGCAACTTGCTGCGGCGTAAAGTGCAAAGTCGGTAAAGCAAACATCGTGAATAAAACTGTTAATAAATCAACTTTGGAAAATTGTCTTTTAAAAATCTTTAAAAAACATTTTTTGTATATGTAGTCCTTGTACTGCTTAAGCACGACAGGTCTGCTCGTTTGTAGTATCCCTACTATAAAGAGCTTGGCTTTGATACCCGTATCTTTGTACACGCGGGCAAATACACTGTCAGGATTCCTTCCAAAGACTCGAGAAGAGGTATAGTCGGTGATGAGTAAACAGCATTAAATGTAAGTGTTTGGGAGGGGCTTGGTCCTATCGAATGTGTCATTTTTTTTTATCACATGTGTCTTGTAACAACTATTGTTAGCAAACTTATCGAGCAATCAAAATTCAAAAAGGGTTGCAAAATGATTGGGCGATAGCGCTCTCTTCATAGAGTCGTCATAGCGACTATGTCAATCATAGCTCGCGCCTGTCAATCAAAAGGCGGGAACTACAGAACGTAATACTGATTAAGATGTTCGACTTACGCCCATCTCGCCTATAATGGGCGTGGCTCTATGTCTGAATGATTCACGCCCGCGAGTATACACAGAGATCACAGGTAAATTGTTCAGGTAAAGTCGTACAGGTAATGATAACTCCCCATGTGGCGAGGTCACGTGATGACAGAGATCATCCCACTTGTTCAAGTAGTAGATTTAGAATTTACCATATCTAAACACACAGAGTCAAGAGAAATCGAATGATTCTGTTCAAATAAAACAGTGCGAGGTAAGAAGGCGGAAATGTAGGATTTATAATTTCAGTATGATCTACCTCATACACCGGCAGAACTTGTTTGCATTGCATACTTAGGAGGTAATTAGTGACGGAAAGAAAAATAAGGCCGATAATTCGATACGGCTGCCAATCTGGTACCGTTTTAAACAGTCTTTTGATGTGGAAACACTTCATATCTTGAGATGTTTCTGAGCTTCAGCGTTGAGGTAATGTTACGGCATTTTAAAGAAATGTAAATAAATCTGTTAGCAATACTATGACAGAGAAATAGTCGGATTTGGAAGGGATGAGAAAATATAAATTGACACGGGCAATATTAAACACAGTAAGTCCATGATGTACAACATCTTATTTCACTCTAGAAAAGTCCGAAATACATTTATCATTGTCATTTCCATAAATCATTTCGTTTATATATCAGCATTGAATAGAGATAGAAATACTATGCATTGATAAATAATAATAGTCTCTTTCGCATGCACGCTCATTCTAAATATCATAAATTATTCCTGTATAAGTTTTTTCGATTCGGACGAAACATGTTTCCTTCTATTTTATCAGTAGAACTCTTCACAGTTCAAAGGTCAGATTTCAAATAGTTCACATAGTTTTAGTTTTGCGAACAAAAGTAAAACGTCAAAAGTCGCCCGCTTAATTTTAAAGGATATATAGCATGTTGCGGTCAGTATTTGTTTCTTGACCACACGTATCGTAGCGTAAACTGACCAGTGATGACGGCTCAATAACGGGACAGGTATCAGTCTATTCATTAGTGCTAATAGTGTTAACTTGTGGTCAAACTGTCACCCAGACCGTGGGAAAAGGTGAGTGTTTTTTAACAGTTCCTAGTTAGTCCGCCGTCGTACCGACAGGGACCTGGCTTATAGCACAGTGGAACGAATCAGCTTAGCTGTGATATATAACGGTATTACGAAGGATTAGACACATCACAATTAAGCGTTAGATATTTTTCCAAATAAATACACACAATATCATATGGATGGCACAATATGTGTCTGCCGTGTAATATAAACAGGAGTATAAAGTAATACAAAAACCGTAAATTTTCTTATAAAAACGTTTAGTTTTCTTCCGTGGATACAACCATGTACAAAAATAAAAAAAATTGGTACGTACGTAATTACATCACAATAATTTAGCGTGATATTATGACTGTTTTTATTTAATTTTTCTTTTATTTCTTTATTTTTGAAAGATTAATATTGACATTATTCTAACTTATGTTATTAATGTTGTTCTTTAATAGAGAATAATACATTAAATTTGGTGAAATACATGAATACTTAATGCACAAATATATATTGTATAACAAAGACAAGACTATTTCTGGGTGTCAGAGCCTGCGTACTATCACACACACAATACGGCTACAGATACTATCTGACATGGGTACCTGCTCCACATGCTGAAGGAGGACCTGTTACGTATACACAACATGCTGAAGGAGAGACCCGTTACATAGGTGTTATATGTAAGGCTGGACGAGATGATATGATTATAATACTTGGTTTCACAATATGACACCCATCAATGTTGTTTGTACGCCTGGTTAAGTGTTCGGCCTGCTGAAGGGGGATGTGGTACCTCGTGATATCCCCCTACCCCCATACCAAGGCTAGGTCTCTCGAGAAAACCTGTACAGCAAACTAGGAGTGGTCTGATAGTCTGTTTCTCGGATTAAATAAACTTCACTCCACATTGGGTCCATCAACATATTGAGACATAATATCTGTGAATTGCAAAAGAATCCAATATTGCACTGGCCTCCGTTTTCATCTTCTGACTTCGAGTTTATAGCGATGATCACCTCATCTGGCTTTACATTAAGAGGCGAATTTGACTTAAGGTAATAGGAGTGTATTGCTACACGGAAATAGGAAGTACATCCCTAGTTGAAAAACCAATGTAGGGAGACAGTATCACAATTTCCGCATATTCTAATGT
>JAUMHH010112310.1:0-21348 GCA_032359455.1 Chlamys rubida
GTAGTTTGTTGAATCATTAGGTAATAGTTATTTGAGTCAGATAGACGGCCATTATTTTGTATATATTGTCGGCACTTATTTGTTACAACAATGACTGGGTCCAAGATAGAACTTGGTAACGAACTGTAGGCACGAATCCGTTACAGTGATAAACAAGCGTGCAAGTGTATACATCTGCACACCGTTTTCACACCATAAGAAAAATGCATTGACGCCATATGATGCAGATGGCATACTTTCTGCATTTGATTTTGGCATAGCAGAATTTTAATAATTTGTTCTCTAATTATATTCGTGTATTAGACCGGATACTTACTACAACTGTAAGATTATTCAAGATTTGGTCCACAGGATGTATGACAGTGTAAGCAATAATGTAGAATGTGATTAATTGACATGCTTGCTACTTTTGGCCTTTAATAAATAGTATTAAATAAACATAAATACATAATAAGATAAAACACCTGAGTGTTTTTCATAACAACGTTTAACATTACCGAAGTATCAAATTGATTATACCGATTTTGCCACAGCTGAATGGAGATGGGGACATGCTAACCTCTCTGTCGTGAATCCCGACCGCGGACGGTGTTGAATTTTAATAGATGAATAAATGAATTATTTGAAACGGTATGTATTTTTACTTCTTCGTTGTTATCGAATAGCATTTGGTGATGAGGGTTCATAATTCGGAGGCAGGGCATTTAAGGATTAAGGGATTTTTTTCTATAACTACTGACTTCGGACTAAAATAACATTAGACAGAATTGGATGCCATGTGTTGACATGGTGTGTCTGATGTTGGCTGTATTGGCTGGTAATGATGGATATGCATCAATAGACGGCTATCGGCATTAAGTTGTCGGGATTTCAACAGGAAGATGAAGTAAGGTAACGTTTGCAGTCCTTCCAGGTGATATAATCCAGGAATATTCCCAAGGTTAAAGTTTCAATATTTGTAAATAGATTTGTTGTTTTATGTAATATGGATATTTTGTCAAATAAATTATTTTTTAATATGTTACAAAATGAGAGTGTATCACAAAGACAGTTATAATTCTATTTGTGTTAACCTTATGTTATGGACTATTTGAGATGTAATTTCATCTAATAGAGTCATAAATATTAAAATTATATTTAATTGTATAATTAGATTTAACCTAAAACGCATTGCATAAGTTGAGATGCGTTACGTTGTATGTGTTCTTATATATTGTATATATATTCATTACATAAACGTATTATATTCTTCGATACATATCTCTGAAATCAATTTAAGATTTTCATCCAATAATTTGTTTTGATAACAGAACTCAAGCAACTAGTCAAATATATATTATATGAAGAACACTTTTGTCTTCGTCATCAATCGCTAATCAATCATTAAACACTGAGGTAGACAGGTCTACCTGTATATCACTTGAATTGACAGGTGTGTTCACGTGCTATTATCATTTGATTATAAACAGGCACAAAGGTTGCTTTGTCACGCTCGAGTGGTTTTGAATTGACCTGCGGTCATTTGCGGACACTCATCTCGTTCTAGACGTGATATAGAATGCGAGTACTTGATAAGATATCCCCCTTTGTCTTTGGTTACAAAGGCTGGACATGTCCTGGTCGACAGGACGGGAAATCGGCTGTCCAGTCGCCCACTGACCTGTGTCCGAAGCATGTGCATGTTTGACAGAAAAAGGCATATTGGTGTTATTTCCTATTCAAGGAAGCTTAATGCTGTCCAATTTCACCAACTCACAAAGAATTTCAAATGAGGGCGTGACTCGGCGCATTGTTGACGAACTTAAAGTTCATTATTGTCATTAGTTGATGAAGACCTGGGATTGATTTCGGTTGAATGGTAAAATGAGAATATCTGTCAGCTTAAACCCCACGGGAACACCAAAGTGTCCATATCATACATTTTTGCCATCTTTTTTTTGTTTTCTTTCGCTTTTTTGAATTTGTTATTGTTATGTTATTTTTTTATTATTATTATATTATTATACCCCCCCCCCCCCCCCATTTCTTTTGGTGTTGTATTAAATTATTTCTTATTTATTCGTATTGTCATTTTAACGCCAATACCGCCAGAAAGAAATACGGATTACTTTCTTCGTAAACATTTGTCAAAAATATATTCGGATAAAAAATGATATAACATTTAAACGCGGAAGAGTCGAACAATATGTTATTGTTTTGTTTTTGTGTTTATTTCGGTTTTTTTAACGAATTAAAATAGTTAACATACAATATCATTGTAATTTGTTTTATTTAGTAAAAAATTATGTTATAACATTGCATTTCACTTATTTCTCAATTTGTTGTCTAATAAGATGGAAAATTATAATGAACTGGTCAGTAAATAGCGCAAAATTTTTGGCAAGTTCGCTCTACAGAAGTGAAATCTACATTCGGCTCTCGTTCATTTCATCTTTCACAGTGAAGATATTATGCGTAGGAATAATGCTGCCACGATAATTTTGTCCCCAATTTCGGAGGGCGAAGTCAGCGAAGGAGGGGAAAGTTAACCAGCAAACAAACCGAGATAAGCTGGAGAGATAACAGAATAGTTCAGTTGCATTAAGTATTAGAAATTTATTCAAAATAATAATACAAAAGAAAATAAACACGAATATTATTATAAGACACAAATAATAATAATAATAATAATCTTATCATATTTCATAACAATTTTAAAATGAGATTTATGACAATGTTCACAGTATCTGTTGATAAATTATTTTCACAAACAGGTTTTCTAAAATGAAACCTATCACACACATATCATGATTTATCACGTGTTTTTAATAGAAAAAGGTTTGTAATATATAAATCATGTAATGTTTGTTCAATTCAATTCAATTCAAAAATATTCTGAATATATTATAATGCATTTTAATGTAATCAGAATTAAGAATATAATTTACTTATCTTTGTTTATTACATTATTGATAAATACAGTGTTAACTATTATTTCAGAGAACGTGTATGTCCTAAATGTCTCATATATAACATTTTTATTCATCTCTGACATAACAAATTTCGATAAGTTTGATATACTTTTCCAATACGAATAAAAGCAGGATGTATCTATTATTATTATTGGCTTTTAAGTTGAAGTTGATGCATTCAACTCTAAAATTGTTATTTCTTCGCTTCTATTGACAGCAAACCTCATTGAAATTAAAATATTGCATGATAGACTTACGTTTAAAGCTCTCTGATATAAACAAGTGATTTTATTTATTATAAGTAGAAAAATCTTTAGTTGTATAACTTTAAATATTCACATTAAATCGGAATTCTTTGCGACCAATCAGAGAAGGGAAAACATTTTTAATGTTTATCAATACCCTCTCTGATAAATAATTTATGTCATTACCTTCGTGAATAATTTAAATGTTTATTTAAAAATGTCATTTCATTTGATATTTGATATTTATAATTGGAAGTGTTTCCTATATAAATATCAATGAATAAACGTTGTAAATAAACAACATATGTTGTAAAAAACAAAAACCGTTCATGGGAAATTAACAACATGTATTGTAAAAAATACAACGTTTATTGGAAATAAACAACAGGTATTGTAAAAAATACAACGTTTATTGGAAATAAACAACAGGTATTGTAAAAAATACAACGTTTATTAGAAATAAACAACAGGTATTGTAAAAAATACAACGTTTATTGGAAATAAACAGCAGGTATTCTAAAAAATACAACGTTTTTTGAAAATAAACAATAGGTTTTGTAAAACAGAAACGTTTATTGAAAATAAACAACCTGTATTGTAAATCATGTCTTCTCGTTTTCTGTATTACATGTCTTATTTACTGTGATTGGTTATGAAATCAGAATTCAAATAAAACACACATACAGAACGATATCGGAAACTGTTGTTTTCGTTACATTACCGGTTGATGAAATAATGAAATGAAAACACAGAATATAGCAAAAACGTTCTATACAAAATTAAATAGGTGACGGTTAAGCAATCCTTTTCTCTTTTAATAATCTTCAGTGCAATGAAAAAAGACCTGTATTTGTAGAAATTATCGGGGAAAAGTAGCAAATGAATAGAAAAACACATTTAATTGGTATCATTACCATTGCTCAAGATAGGTTTTGCCATAAAGTTTTATGAGAAGTGTTGTGTCATTAATTTACGAATGTTGTTGAAGAAACAGGTATACTATACTGAAATGAGTGTTGTTTAACAACTCAATCCTTCATCATAAAACATAATCTGCTGAATGTACGATAACAATTTTTCTTTACAAAATAAAAGTAAGCTAATCTACCTGTGAATCTGGTTTGAAATCACTTGTTCACATCTCAAATGCTTAAACCAACCAGCCGTACGATCGTAATAATCAGTTTATCAATAACATAGTTCTCAAATTGGATCATAAATATTTTTTAAACGAAAACTTGATGTTATATGAAATAATTGGTCTCAGAGATACCTTCTATTTAATGAGGATTATAATTGGTTTTCTCAGAGTTTATCTCGCAATAATTTCACAAGTATGAATGTTGTTTTTTAATTTATCGATGAGAATCTCAATGCACTGATGCGTGCCTACTGCACTTTTGTGTGTACAGATAGCTTCTTGTAGATAGTAGAAGGGTGTCGTCTTTTTCCTTATTGATTTCATGTGTGATTGGTACTCTATCAGATTGCTATGCTGACAGAACAGATATGTAGCGGGTTCTGTTCAGGGAAGACCCACATTATAATCATAAAGACAACATGGTGAATGCACCTTATACGTGTAGCTGTGTGACAACATTTAACATGTGATTCGTACCTCCCCCATCCATGTTGGTTCTTAGTTTGAACTAACATTTGTGGTCTATGTTGCAGAAAACAATATCTCTTTTGGAGGACTTGGGTTCTCCCGTTTTTTCCGGAGAAGGGTGGATGCATTTGTCTATCTTTCAATGTCTCGTTGGTTGTTCCCGTCATTGACTTTTCATATCGAATGTAATTATTTTTTGTTTTTTGTCCTTGTGAAGCAACACTTTGATATATAGAATTAACGGTCATGTATATTAATAGAACAATGTTCTGCAAAGAATATCATGTTTGATAGGAAATGATATAACTTTTTATGGATTTGTTTTGGACCACATATTCCTTGTCTCGGTATTGTCTTCAGCATATGTCCACCTTTCACGAACCCCTCGGTCGTCTTAAGTCAATCTCTGATCTAGAGAGGATATTACCTGTCATAGTTTCGTCTTGTTCGCTGTTTAGAACCGTAATACTCGTTAGTGCCGATCAAATGTCGGCACGTGTTTGAGTGATTGTAATTGATAATATGGAATTTAAATTTTATAACCCTTGAGTCATAACATTTACCTTTCAAGCCCTTCATTGTTCACAGCTGTAAATCGGAATCACACAGCTGTGAACAAGATATTTCTTTAAAAAAAAGATTATATCAATTGAATTATTATGATTGAGTATCGTGATCGTATGATCACACTTTTTCATGTTCCCACATTGAATTACGTATTGTAGTTCGAGGATATTAAATCATTTCATCAAGGAAGTGACAAAATATCCCCGTAAGGTTAACGAAAGGTGAATTCATTACGCAGATCGATTAGAAATTATCTCAATATTGATCAAACAACGTGGGTCAACTAAAGTAAACAATAACGTATTCCAGAATATATTCTACATTTCTATTAAACTTTATCTTAGATTTCAATTATTTTTCCTGTATCTATTAGATGCGCACTTTGTTCTGTAAATATCTTTTGTAATGTCATGAAGAAAAAGTATATTAAGTGAATTTCCAAGAAACATCCAAGTATTTAATGCTTATATGATATTGGGTTCACACAATAAAAGCTGGAATATTCAAATTAGGACCTTGCTTAGAAAAGAATGAACATGTACTTATTATTGAAGTAGAAAGTTATGTGAAGTTGTTAAACATTAGTTTCGCTTCCTTCTATTTAGAAGTCGTTTCAAGTGATTTTTCTTCTATAAACCATATTTACGATGGGTTTTTTTATTTAAAAAAAAATAATCAGAAACATAAATTGATAAATTATAATTAAGGTCACACACATGACCCTTTTGTAGGAGAAATTATTTTTCTATATAATTTATAATGATGTTTATGTTATGAAGATAAATATGCGCAGACAATATAACACAACTTTAAGAGTATATAATAAATCGTGTGTACCCATCCCCAACTCTAACACTCCTCTACACATAACCAAAACCAGGTGGTAGTGTCTATGAGGTAACAATAACGATCCGTTGACTCCAGCATCAGGCAATCATCAAAAATATTACTGCTGAAAAAATCTAATATGTGGTATTCTTAATAGTGATATTCGATTATTTGTTTTCACTTGTTTGCGCATAACGAAGTAAATATAGATATAAAGAACAAATTGGGACTCAAGGTCGATATGACAAATCAAAGACAGAATTCCAAGAGACAAAGAACATTAGAAACGTCATCATTATAATTTCCCCCATAAAAAACCCCGAAAAAGTCAGGTACTCCATGCACCACATTCGGTTCGCGTCATGACGTCAAAATCAGAGAAATAAGAATCCAAAACCACAGTTGTAAAAATCAGGTCATTGTGATGACCACGAACGTTCTGTAGTGGAAAGCGAAGTTGTCCTGGTAGGAAACCTTGACTTTGTACATCATTGGTCTATAGGATGTATTTCCACAAAGAATCGTGATAAAGTTTATCATTAAGAACAGTTTAGTGAATATTAGATGTGACTTGTTAACTCTATGAGTAGGCTGGTACGTAGCTACTGACGAAAGGAAAGGTTACACTCGTGAGCAAAATGAAACCTATACAAAGGAAATGCGTATTCCAAAAAAAAATTGTATTCAATGAAAACGTTTTTTTCAATGACAAGAAAACAAATATAATGCACACCATAGCGTTAATACAAGACATGAGTGGACACGAACTGGCAATAACTGAAACAGGCAGCGAAGCAAATGGGAAAACACCATGAATGTCCAGGAGACGAAACCAGGAAACGAAAAAAATAATTGCTTTGTAGGCGCCACATGTGACACCGTCATAATGGTTCCGGTCAATCACAGGAAAGTATTTAGGTCAGCAGTAATCTAAGATATAGTGGAACCCGTCAATAATTATTGTTATGCATTACCTAATAAACATCCAACATTGTGCAGGAAATCTATGTGCAGTTATCAGTTTAAATCGAGTATGAAGCATTGTGTTTCACCAGAGTAAAATGAAACATCATCCATTATTAATTAATACAAAACATAATGCATATAAAATCAATCCATCTTTAAAAAAAATATTGATTTAACTACTAATGAGAGTACCTAAAAGCAATTTTGAATCGGTAACCGAAAGGTGCAGATCATATTAGTTTACCTTAACCATTCAAAATAATACGTCATCGAAATTCAAAAATATTGTTGAATAAGTAAGGACACATATACAGTAATAACGACCAACCCAGACCTTAGAAACCACACGTGCACAGGTGCGTTCGTATTATATGTGCGTCTGGGTCCCTGTGGTTTCCTGGGTGGTCGCGCACCTGTCCAACCCTTAAAAGAGCTGTCCGAGACCCATACACGCCTCCATGCCAGAGACCGATTGATCTTAATGTCTAAATCGTGTACATTTTATTTATTTATTACGGAAGTCTGACCGGATTGTATTTTCTAAATCAGTCCTAATGCTTTAGAAATGAGCAAGACCCAGGTTGGGGGGCGTTTACATTCCCTCTCTCTCACTCTTTATCACGGGATTAAAGAATATCCTCGCCATTCATACAAACATGGCCGTGAACCACAGCATAGGTTTAAAGTGAAGCATATCTGAGGAACAGAAAACGACATGAATCACTTTTTTGATGGGAAATACCTACAAAACGTGATAAATTGATACCGATACTGTACTATTGGTACCTGGAGTTCAGCGCTTTTAACAATATCAATGCCGAGCATGTGCAAATTAGATAAAGCATGTTCTTACATAAGACAATGGCAAAAAGAAATATGTAATAAAAACAAAATAAGATCAGAAACCAAACACATATCGAGTGACGTTAGGTTTCTTTATAACTGTACAAACACACGAGTTTTACAGATGGATCAATGCTTTAAGCTTTGAGAGATTTATACAAATGATCAACGATTAGCTAGTTTCACTTTTATGTCGGAGGCAACACAGGAGAAAAAAGGAAGAAAATATGTTTACATCTATACGCAATATTGAGATAAGTGAAAGACAAATGAAATTTGAATATATCAATAACAGGTTATGAATTATTCACCTAACTCCAGATCTGGTAAGATCTAAAAACGTTCTCTACAAAATAGTGTAAATGACTTATATAAACGTATTTTAATTTTTTGCGCTTTTGCAACAGTTTTGAAGTTGCATGCATCACATGCAGGAATGCAAGTATATCTATTTAGCGGCTGTTACAATTTAGTGCTTGCAAAATCTGAGAGCAGCTAAAACAAGGACGGTTACAGTGGCTGAAGCATCAGTTTGTCACCATCATTGTTCCTCCGGTGGCTTTCTGATCAACAGATCAATAGTTCACTGACAATGCCGTTCAGACATAGGTTTACTTATCACAATATCTTATTAATCTCGTAAGTGTACCTTGTGGTTTCGTTGTCAATTGTTCGAATCTCACTTGGAGGGGCCCAACATTACTTGCATTTGACCTGGAAGAAAACACCAAGAGAAGATATATCAATAAAACCGTAATTTGATTAAAAATCGATAAAACTAGTGGAAAATGTGAACGAAGGTAAGATTTACTTGGAGACCATTGAAATAGTAAAAGACCAGGTGTTTCGGAATGGTAAGCGTCTTCTGCTTTATCGACGACATCCGCCATCTAAATATAGGTCAAATATATCGTTACTAAAGCGCGAACTGGGGTAGTGGTAAAAAAAAGCATGGCAAAATACTGAGCACATAAAATGAAATCAAAGGTATACACATGGGATTGTGATGGCGACTTCAAAACTTGCTCATAGGCTTCATCAACATACATCTCTGGAAACACTGTGCTGAACTTCAAGCAGATGGCATGGGTGAAGTCAAAGATGATCGCCTTTTTCAAAACACCTGGGCCCATATTCGCGAAACCGTTCTCATGCTCAAGCATGGATTTTATGCTCAAACTAACTTTATTGTTACTCACTTAAATCATGTCAAACGATCAAAAAGTCAATTGTAAACATTGAAAACAGTATTTGGCTTTAACTCTCTTCAATGTTTTTCCAAATCATTGACAAAATAAGGTTTTAATATCAATTTATAACCGGAACAAGAAATTAAACTTGAGCACAAAATCCATGCTTGAGCATGAGAACGGTTTCATGAATACGGGCCCTTGTCTTATTCTTCGTGTACCTTTTCATATTTCTACATTTAAAATTTTCCTTTGTTTATATTTCCGCTATTTTATCGTTTTTGAGTACATTTCGATTTTGTACAAGTTCCTGTATTCTCTCGTAGTTTTTTAATGTCTAAACAAAGATAAAGTAGTATAAAGACATGGAGAGTTTGTATTACATAGATTGAAAAATGGACAAAAAGAAAGAAAGACCACAGTCAGTCAAACATGTTAGTTTTGTCATTTAGACTTTTTACTGTTTTGAGGAATGTGAAATATTTGTCCTAAGCACATTTCATTTTAAAAGCAATTCTAAAGTAAAATTACAGTGCTAAAGTGCTGTTTAATGTTTTATTGTTTGTCTTAATAGAAATATAACCTATCCGTTTAAGCTGAAAATTATTTCTGAAGAGTGGCTTATCTCATCAAACATTGGGGTATGTTTAGTTTTGGAGTACCGAATTTTTAAACTTTTATTATGAATAGCTACCTTGCCTTGAATGCAATGGAGTTTTGGTTCCAGACCTATAAATTAGCACTTATAGATTAAAGTTACCCATACTTTGTTGTCGACCATTTGAATGAGATATAATTCAGTTAGTATGAACCTTGTTTTGTTAATATATATCGACAATATATTGAAATGCAAATTGTACTTCACATTACATAATTTAGTTGTTTTATATTATACACATGGTCATCACTTCAACGTTTTCGAACGAAATATAACATGGCCTTGTCCCGGTTTTACTGGAGTAAAGAAGAAACTATATTTGGGTTTTTCTTCTTCTATAAACAGGGTACTGATAACCAGTCATTTTCATCATGAGTTATCTAAAGTTTTATTTATGTATACAACCCTGTTGCCTATCTTGCAGTATCAAATTGCAGTTAAATAATTCCTATGGTAAGCGTGATATGTGCGGGGAATTAAAAGACTCGCGAAGGAATGGTATAAACCAATTTCATTTCCAACAACAAAATATCAGATTAGGTCCCGAATAATTAGCTTCGAACACCATAATGCCAAAATCTTCTCTCATCCGTGTGTATGTGCGTGTATGTAATTAAATTGGCAACAAACCAAATTTCTTAATTTGTTCAGCTCACAAAAATTGTTAAATTTATTTTACATAATTTATTTCAACATTTTTTATATGTCGTCTTTTCTATATCAGCAGGGAAACGTAGACAAAGCAAAAACACACAACCTGAAATATATAAACTGATGGGAAAAAAAACACTTAGAAAATCTCAAATAAAATCAAACAAATATGTAGTTTACATTTTTTTCACTTAAGTAAAATGACACAAAGAAAGATCTCTCCAAAAGTCCCAACGAAAACCAAAACGATGCTCTCTCTCAGAAAGGCACTAATCAGTCTTACGTTGCCTGACTTCCAAATAATAGGGCTCAAAAATCACTGTTACAACGTAATTCTCAAATCGCAAATGACATGAGTAGGCCCTGTGTGCCATTAAAGTTGGATTAAGATATGGAGATTTTAAATCCTACCCGGCGTTGTGAGCGAGTTCGACTATCAGAAAGCCTTGCTCGATTTCACAGACAAATGTACGCGGTGCCGAGCCTCGGCCAGTAGAGTAATGGCACTCGTGCAGAAAGCAGGCAAATTTGTCAATATATGGAAATGGGTGGGATTAGGTTAGACACTGAAAACAGGACAGTAAATTATACTTCGCTCTAACCATATGGGCAAGGCAAATTAAGGTTTAACAGAGAAAGGTCTTTCAATCAATGTTATGACATTTTCGCTAGATAAACTTGATAGAAGATAAAACCTAATTACCTCAGAAAGGTTTGGAGCAGTCATTTTGAGTTATCCTCCTCGGCGTAGAGGAAACCTCGTCAGGCGTACATTGCTGTGATAATAGTGCTACAGCTATAGGATTGTCCAACAGGCTTCAGTTCCAAGGGTTTGTTGCATACATAAGATAGCGTCGGTCATCTGAGGTAAAACGAGACCAATCAGACAGACCCTGGGTTACGTATAGAGGTTAAACAGTACCAACAAGTGCTAATTGTAATAGGGGACCATTACAGAAACCTAAAAAACTGCCCCCATAGTCGCAAAAATGCAAAACAGGTGTCAGGGTAGAGTTCACAGTGCCATTATATGCTTAAATGTACATACCAAGCTTAAGCGTATTGGAAAAACAGAGGGACAAATGGCATCACCTTGGCGTACACCTTTAAATGTGTTAATATATCAGAGGCCGCGGCGGCCATCTTGGATGTGAAGCTGCTAAAAAGTGATATCTTGCACATCTAGGCACATGTCTCAATACTCATGTGAAGTTCACTGTCAGGCTAAATCCCATGGGAGGGGTTTGTTTACATTACAAACATTAATAATATAGAACCGATTTTTTGTCTGGGTAAACCAACCCCAGTAACATGGAAGTTGTGGCACGTATCGAGGTAGAACAATACAAGTAACGTAAAACCTTTGTTCTATTTCTGGCCGGTAAATTCAAATAATATGGATTTTTCTTACGTAACTAATATTACGTAATAACACAACATTGTGTTACGTATCGAGAAATAACAATACAAGTAATATATAGCTTTTGTTCTAATTCTCGGTAAATTCAAATACGATGGAGTTATCTTACCAGCCGTTCTAAAACAATAGCTAATGATATTTTTTTAGAAACTGTGTTAGGTGTCAGAGTAAAACAAAAACCAGCACCAATAACTTAAGTAGAAAATGTGTGACGATAAAACAAGACTAGAATTCCTAGAGACTCATCAGTTGGAAAATGTGTCTGATGTTATATTTACCAATTTAAAAAATTCCTTTGTGTACTATTTCATCGACAAACCTCAATATGAAGGTCTGTAGTTTTTTTTTATCGTCACACAAGCGGATATACCTCTAGATAACACTGATTGACTATAAACCCATATGGACACTTTCTGCAGAAAATACGTTTATAAATATTGAAACATAAATGGAATTCTTTCAAATGGATGAAAGAAAATGTCGTTGGTTATGTCAAAGAGTCATGGAGAACTCGAGGTCAAGAATCAGGGAGGGATCCAAACAAAGAATCCTGGAGAGTTCCAGACAATTTAATGTTGAAAGTCCAGATTGTTAGTTTTGTGAACCGTTACTGAACATTATGGAATATCGCTCATTTCACAAAAGACTATTGCATATTTGCCAAACTTTTGCACAATATCGCAGTTCATGTTGCAGCCCAGTTGGTATATCTAATATAAAATAGGGGACAATTATATGCCTTCCAGTTGGAGTCCCGTTTGTAATATAGTTGTAAAAAGATGTGTTTCTTTATCATATTTTATTTTCTGATATCTGTTAGAATTAAAGGGAAACGCTTTTTTTTTTTTACAAAGGTTCCAAAGCTGAAGCTGTTAACTAGCTTACACATTAAACCTGTGATTTGTGTTATAGGAAAAGTGGTATATTACCCACTCTACATGTCTAATGTCTACAAAAACCAGCTTAGGGCGTTCAAAGGGTGCAGCAGTCCTGTTCTATTTTATAGATTTGTCAGACACCCAGTAATAATGTAAAATCCTTTTAGCGATCGCTATTTTTTTTCGGATCGGTTGAAGAGGTAATTTTGCGGGATCTGTAATTGGCGTATTTCAGGTCTACTGACATAGAGTGCTTCGATAAGGATGAATTAATTTGGTTTTATTTTTGCAAGATGAATTTTCACGAAAATATTCAAACGTGGAAATCGCGAAAATTAGAACTCCACGAAAAACACAGCATTTACAGAAAATGGCTACTTGCATGCAGCAGGTAAATCCTTGGAACATTGGACATCCCACTTTTCACTACGGGCAATTATAGTACTGTTGATTTTTTCCATTCCAAGAATTTAAAGACAGATAAGCAATTTTAAAAATGATTTGCTTTATTCCTATTTTCGTAAAGGAAACAAACGTTTTTTTAAAAAGGTTCAATAGCTTTGAAGATTAATACCTTTTTGTTTGACATGCAGAGTCGGTGTTCACGGTTAGACAAAACTACGTGGACGTAATCTGTTTGCTTCCATTGCCAGCGTTATCTTTAGTCGCTCTAAGCTCTGATACATCCGGGTTTCTCTTTTGCTGCTCGTTCTACCGCATTCTTAAGACCCTGCAACCACACCCTCCAGTACATATATACCGGATATAGGTTTGACAGGTCTTGTACGAATGAGGTAAAAAAAGGTAGAATAGTTTCCAGTACGGAAGTGTGTATGTGCTGTAAAGACTGATGTCGGGTATAAACGTTTGAAATCAAGTTCAGCAGATTATTGGATATCTAGACAAACAATGATTTGTTGTAGTATTATGCGGTGGTTTGAAAGAGAAACTTCCTTGCATTTGGGTCGCTGATGTTTTTAACCGACAATGTACGTTTTTACGGGTATTTCCCCTCTGTGTCGTCATAACGACCTCCCAAAAGGACAAAGAGAGCAAAGTAGCTGAATTTAAATAAGTGTTAAAGACGTTAGCAGGTAATTGTTGTTTCTGAATGAGAGAGTTCTTTTTAAAGTCATTTTATAGCAGTTGCTTCCCTCCGAGCTACCTTAAATATAAAATTGTTTGCATCGCAAAAGAGAAATACAAAACTATGAAACGATAACAGGTAAGATTTTTTAGAGAACAAAGCTGAGGTTGTGATGTCATTGGTGAAAAGTCCCTTTTACTCGTATTCTTGTTTTCAGCCAAGAACGTGTCTAATTAAACATCTTCAACTTGAATCCATAAACAATAGACTCACGTTAGTTCCTGTAAAGAAGGGCAAATATTGTAGTGATTTATATTCAAAAGAACAACAAACAAAAACCTAGGACACTAAAACAAAAGGGAATGCTGCATTGAAATGTATTTACTCGTGAGACGCATGAAGTGTCGTGTAATTGTCCAAATACCTGACAAAGATTAAGAATGACAGAAAAGTAGGAATTAGGACAGCATGGTGTCTCACACATTTATACATCTTCGTGAGTGGTGTATTTTCGCGAATATCACGATAACAAAGCATTTCGCCAATATCAGTACATCGCGAAGAAAGATTAATATAATTGTTCACCACAGTCAAAGACAGCGTTGGAGGTCGGTGCTATAGTTTTCAATATTTATGATTGACATTGACGAATTCTTTGAAAAAGAGATAATTCATTCTCGCGCTAAAAGTCCTGTCACACAATCTGCGCAAATCACAATCATTTTCACTCCATCATTGGCTGGAGAAATTAAAGCCTCGCCAATAGTCCCAGATTAGCGTTATCGAATACCCGCGAAGCTGTATATATCTAACCAGTGCAATGTAAAAGTCTGAATAGTCAATGTTTTAATGCAAGATTTAACAAATTGACAATTTCTGCTTACACATACGAATATATCCTGTCCTTATAAACATTCAAAGAAGGTCTGATTTAATTGTCCCATCCGTTTACGATATTTTGTTTGGTTACCTAGTATATTAAACTTGCGTTTACTGTTGTTATAATAAAAATGATATTGCGATGGCGTCCCTTTTTTCTTAAATTTATAAATGGAAATCAGAACTGTAATTTTGGACAAGGTTTGTTTCGCTGAGTTTGTGATGCCATTGGTGAATAGTCCCTTTTACTCGTAATCTTGTTTTCAGCCAAGAACTTGTCTAATCAAAATTCTTCAACTTGAATCCATAAACAATAGACTCGCGTAAGTTCCTGTAAGAACGAGAAGGCCACAAACACGTAAGTTTTCGTCACTACTACGCATTCAAACTAGCCTTATTTGCATAATTGAAGATCGTTTTGGAGCTTGTTCTGGGTAAAATCACAAACCTATAGAAGCGAGGACATTCCTGGCACCTTTACTGACATTTCGAATTAATTTTCTCTCCAAATAATGATCTTCTTGACACCTGTTTGGTGATCATGTCAGACTCGAGAAAAGTGCCACTCTTTGTCTCGGTTTTCGAGGATATTCATGATTTCAGACACCGTATATAGACATTAGAGAGACAAAGCATGGTGGTCATTACTTCATTTAAATATTCATGTCAAAACCCCAACGTTCATTTTAAACATATATTGTCGCACTCATAATTGTATCATAATTAGAATTCAACACATGAATAAAATCTTTATTCATGTGTTTTTCTTCTTCAAACTGTTGTTCCGTATGTAACTAGCATTATAAGCAGAGCGGAATGTTAAGATTAAAATTTGAATATTAGGATATGTTTATAACCGCACTTAGTCAGGTAGGAAACGTTCCCCTTGACAACCGATCTTAACAACACTTAGTCAGGTAGGAAACGTTCCCCTTGACAACCGATCTAAACAACACTTAGTTAGGTAGGAAACGTTCCACTTGACAACCGATCTTAACAACACTTAGTCAGGTAGGAAACGTTCTCCTTGACATCCGATCTAAACAACTCTTAGTCAGGTAGGAAACGTTCTCCTTGACATCCGATCTAAACAACACTTAGTAAGGTAGGAAACGTTCTCCTTGACAACCGATCTAAACAACACTTAGTAAGGTAGGAAACGTTCCCCTTGACAACCGATCTAAACAACACTTAGTTAGGTAGGAAACGTCCCCTTGACAACCGATCTAAACAACACTTCGTCAGGTAGGAAACGTTCTCCTTGACAACCGATCTAAACAACACTTCGTCAGGTAGGAAACGTTCTCCTTGACAACCGATCTAAACAACACTTAGTCACGTAGGAAACGTTCTCCTTGACAACCGATCTAAACAACACTTAGTCATGTATGAACCATTGACAACCGATCTAAACAACACTTAGTCAGGTAGGAAACGTCCCCTTGACAACCGATCTTAACAACACTTAGTCAGGTAGGACACGTCCACTTGACAAGCGATCTAAACAACACTGATGTCAAAAAATAATTATCCAAACACCAAGACAACAACTGTTTATTCATAACTAAATGGTACTTGTTGTCTAATATAAAAAGAAGAACTTACATTCATGTTCATGTCCTATTAAATTGATTCAACTTTAGGCGAGTGTCATATCAAATTATTGATCGAGTTTAATCAATTCAATAAGACATGGACACGAACGTAAGATTATATTTATCATATAACATTCATAATTTAGAATTAGATTTTAAACACCATAGGCCTAATGTGTTATCAGCTGACTCTATATAGGTAAAAACCAAAGTAATCCGTCCATAGTATTGTCGTTCCGCGCAGTGCAAAGTAGTTCCAATTTATTATTTTAATTCTAATTTTAATAATGAACGGTTTTTAAATGCAATGAAAACAATAGTGACAAAATAAACATTTCAAATTCATTTAAGATAGCAATACATGTATCATGTGGTATAGTAAATAAAAGAAGTACCTGTAGTGGCGTAGGAATATGTTCCTCTAGGTTTTATTACACGTGTGTAATACCATCTTAATGACATCCCCGTATGACATAGTAAAATGTGTCAATTATGCGATAAACACCAATATATAAACTAACTACGTAATGAGCTCAGTATATCAGACAATATTAGCCATCCCAGCCATACCCCACCATCACTCAAATTGTCTGGTTATCAAATTACGGATTCTCGAACAGACTTACCTCCCCTTAAGTACCGAGAATCCTTAGAAACAACGTCTTCTTGTAGTATCAGAAGAGTTTGATAACATAGTATTTTTTTCCCCAGATCACCCTGAAACGGACCTATTCCACCGACCTATAGGACAAACCTACTTATTCAACAAAATGACGGGCTATAGTCGTAACCAATATAAAACAACAGATAATGTGGACTTCAAACAGTTTGTGATACAGCTTATCCGCGTAGTGGCTTCAGTCAACGGGTTTTGAATACAACCCATTCATCATAATTAACTAAAAAAATGTCTCGAAGATTTGGGGCACCCTCTTCTAGATTTGTATTCTAACGAGGATGAATTCATACAAGGGCTATTAACACAAGAAAGGGAAATTGATGTTCAATATTTTAATTTCACTCTCAGATCAATTATGGTAATGGTTTCGTCATTGAACAATACAACTTTCGAGAACTACTTGAATGTCATTAATTCTCCTGAACGTCAATATAAGATACGAAAAACTCTTCTTCCATAGCATCACATAGTGAAATTACCTACAGTATGCAAATAATTGTCTCCAAAATACAAACATTCATGTCAACGATACGACTGTAAAGGTTGATACCTTTCCTTTTCACTTCCTTCTCACGGCTGATGTTCTATTCCAAAGCCTATTCCACGTATCAGGATTTTCTGAATAGTACGTCCTCTTAATTAAAAGAAACCTCCGTCAGAGTTTATATCACATATGCTTAAATCTACTGCGGAATGTTTTCATCAACCTTATCCACCCTATATAAAATTTAAAAAACTGTTCAGGATTAAACGGAGGACATCATGACGGATGCCGCGTGTGATGCAGGAACGCTTGCCCTTCCGGAACGTCTGGTTCCGACTCCGTTATTATGGGCTCCCATGTGTCTTCCACTTTGTTTAGGGTCTCTTGTGTTTGATCGACTTTGGTTTTTCTGTATTGGCCTTATTTATTGACGATGTGGTACGTGTTTTTTTACTACATTCATTAACCAGGTTTTCATACGAGGTGATAAAGACTATAGTGAAGTATACGAATAGAAATAATGTCTTTGTCTGAGAGTATGAATCGCCTGTTGCAATACAAACATGGTAAGTCCAGTCGTGCGGGCTTCCGTATTCGACCCGTCTCTCCGTTATCGCCGGGGACAATGGGGATTGGAGCTTCAAAGGAACAACTAGATCGATGAGGGACGTTTGTGGACTGATCCGGAGGATTGTCCTGTGGTGGAATCATAAACGTCATTACGGCTAGATAGCTAGTGTTAGACCAGGATCAAAAGCTTGCAAACCAATCAGAAATGGCCAGGTCACAATCTTCCTATAGTACATGTACATCTCTTTGGATTTTTTTCTTTAAAAATTGAATGGCAGCTTGCTACTTATTAAGGAAGAAAGATAAATCTATTTGAAGAAATTCAATGTGTTTTTTCCAGGATTAGAAGTCTTTACCGGGTAAAATAATGGTATTGCATTGGAACAAAAACGCTATTTATCTCAACACACATGACAACCAGCAGTCGTAAGAGGAGAATGCATGAGACAGCCTCATGAATGCCTCGTTATCATTGTCGGGAGACTTTGTGTCCAGGAATCCCGACCAATCAGTCTTGGTTGGGAACTTATCCGTTCAAATTAAGAGCTGTTCATTTAGACCAAAGATCGTCGAAGCTAGGCTAAGCTATCATTGTGTCGAGCAGCACAATGTGTTTGCTATAGTCTATGGTTTATGATAGATGAGAGGTTCGAATCTTAATCAATATGTAATGATATATGTTGTGGATGTTCAATGGTTTTGCGTTGAATTTCATATGAAAGTGCTGATCCGATTTTTTAAATATATGTTTACGAGTGCGCCAGTACCAATGATTTTTTTTAATGCCTTCCTCATGAAAGAAAAAGATAATCAACTGAATATCGTTGAATTTTCCCTTTATTAGTTTGACATTTTAGAAAGACGGCTTCCGAATATATTTTTTTATATTGTTGTTCACAGTTCTCGGTCACGGGTAATCGGGACCACGTACAAGGCTCGTGTATATTGATACGCCGTAGAAGATATAGTCCCATATTCTTTAAAATTTCTCGCGCGCGTAGTTATACGGTTGAGACCGTAACTATCACATATGAAGAAATATAACCTCTGTCTATTTTACGACAATTATGAAACAAAGTGTTTTTTAACTTATAGTTATCATTCTTTTTGGCCTTGATTGAAGCGCGCAGGGGATCTTCATGTGGGAGGAAACCGTGATCGAGCAGGTGACCCAATAATTGTTCACGTCCGATCGGGGAATCGAACTCAGGCCGTCTTGAAAACTGAATGCGCTATCAACTGCGACAACTGACCACTCTCACGAAAGAATATGTAGCAGGAAACAGAAATGATCAAGATCACAAGTAATACAATGGGGCAGCAGATCAATTCTGGTTTCTTCAATGTACTCTAAGCAATAACACGGAGAAACAGCAACCCATTCCCTGCCATATTGGCCATTTTGTGGGTTACGGCCCACATTAGTCGCCTTTTACGATAACATGCAACGGGAAACAACAGACATGTTATTTCCCCGAACATGTAAGGAGTGAATTATCGATTGTTTATCTCGGAAATATGTCCGGAACATCAAATGCAACATTGATTATCACACAAACTATCATTAAAATGTTTCTTTAATAACAAACATTATGTAGAGTTAAACGTAACTTAATCTTTGAATAATTAAACAGAATAGTATTGCAGTTTGTAGAAAATGAGTGTTTAATTCACAATAAATAACGAGACTATATTGTTTTATACCGGTATAGAAATGGAGAGGAAATGGATCGGGAGTGATCCTCAGCAATTTAACATGTTCGTAGGAGGTGTAGGTGTATTATGCTCATGGTATAAAAAATATTGCATTTTTAATCAAATATCATTACAATATAAGAAACCAATTGTTTTTCAATCAAGGTGAGATTGATAAAATTAGTAAGTTTTGCACATAATTGTTTTTTCAGTTGCTGAAATAAATATTGGTTTCAAACGCGGAGTGTTCCTAATGATAATTCGGGATTGTATATTATGTACGCAAACGAATGTCATATACATAATCCCGTTTTATACACCTGTAACAAATGGGACCCGTATATATTGTATTAAATAAATTCTTATATATCAGATGTGTATGTAAATGATTTATTATTTATTCAAAACAGTATGTAGAAAGATTTACATATTATTAAGTCGCAAAACTTGTTTCCGAATCCAATTCAGGCGTGTATTTACTTTATATATGGCGATTGTTTTATGGAATGAACTAAAGTTTAATGTAACCAAAATATCTTTGATAGTTCTTAAATCAATGACCTCGTATCGGTGTTGTTGCTTTTCTTTATTTTATGGAACAATGAATACGCTTTCGGATGCAAATCCCTTTTGACACCGCATACGGCCTCCAAAATGGTGACAACCTATTGGAGACTGATGCTGTCGGGATTTTCCAATTTATTTGGCGCCACCACTAACATACATCCAGGGTCCACCCCAACCATTCGAACTCGTAACAAAGGATGTCACTGTGTGTATTCATAACCACACATACGTGAAACAGGATTACCTACAGAACATCAGTGTCATCACTACGGAGCACGCGCTGTGACGTAATAGAAATTGACCCCTGAAATCCATGACGTAACCAGAACGTGTCACCTGCGGTACATGGAGTGACACGCATTGTTTTGAAATTACGGTCCATTAGATGTTCTCCTAATTGGTCAGAAGTTATTTTTTTGTGGTGTGCGAACAATATATTTAAGCCCCGGCTGTGTTTTTCACTTTCCAACTATAACCTAAACATTTATTGTGTCATATGTTTGCAGAAATATGACAAAATGAAATAGAGTCAAGCTATAGTGACTTGATAAGTCTTGTTGATAGTCCAGTTTGTAATTGTGGCCATCCCTGTGGAAATGCCTTTCACTTTTTTTGTGAGTGCTTACTTTTTAACGACGAAAGACGCATCCTGTTCCAAAATTTATTTAAATGCCTTGTATGTTGATTTTGATTTAGAATTACTTTTGTTTGGTAATACCCAACTTTCGGTAGAAACCATTACAAAAGTTTTTAGACAAGTGCATCATTACATCAAATCCAGCAATAGGTTTTGATAATTATGATTATCATTCCTTATTTTCATTTATATGTGTACGTTGTTATAAATGTTTATGAAATTGCACTTCATCATTATTTTGCCTGATTACCGTGTTACATTGATCTTGTTCATTATAAAATTACTATACCGGGCTTCCTGTCATGAACTTTTGTATAATTTATAATTTATTCAAATGCGGATCCTATTC
>JAUMHH010112421.1:0-21347 GCA_032359455.1 Chlamys rubida
ACTCTCCTTTTCGTATTGAGAGTATCGTATTGAACACCCTTGGCTCGCGAAGTTGGATTGTACCTAGGACGCGGGACTCTCTATCTTGATTATAAAGGTTGCAATAATAGGGTTAGATTGTACCTCAGACCTTACTTACAAATTGATTCTTTAGAATGTTTATCCGTGTTACAAATGTATTCCACATCTGACGTGGCATCATCCGAACTTCACGTCGAACTCTTCTGTTTAACTGTCTTTTATTCCTGTGACCTTTTTGAGCATCTCCAAATACTTGCCGAAACAGTTCTTGCGCATACTGAATGGTCTCATTAGCGATAGGTCTTTGAGGGCGTAGATGGTACGTCTTATAGAGAAAGTTTGTGATACAAAACGAACTAATCTCATTGGCTGGCATGTCAGTGACGTTAAGGATTTGGGTTCGAAATTTGTAGCAGTTTTCTAGAATATCTGGCATCGGAAGAGGCTCCACTAACCCACTGACACGCACTGGGACATTAACTACTAAACATCCTATCAGCAGAGCCTCGACGAGGATCACAGTCGGTGACATCTACAAGATAGATTAATGTGTCATGTGCAGTTATGTGAAGGTAATGCAATTATAGAATTGTAATTTTTATTTCGAAATGAATCATGATAAGTAGCGACATTTTATAAACGAGATATAACAAACACCTAATTAATTAATTACTTAATTATGGAAAACACCACGAAGAACAAAAAAGGTTAGGATAAATCTCTCTGTATACGTGATATACATGGTAGTCACAAGATACAATAAATAGCGATACTTCTTCAATTGTGATATGATTAACATTATGTAATTATGGAAAAGTCACGAAGAACATATCTAAATGTACATGTATTACCTACAACAGTTAAAAGGTAAGATAAGTGTGAATATTTTATCAATCGAGATAATTTACAGTTTATATGTTATGAAAAATGCCTTTCAGAAAATATTTAAAAATTGGATTATCGAATTTACTGTTTCACAATTCTTAACTTAACATTTTACGTTTCAAATTTTGAAAGCATGACTGGATTATTATATTGATTAACCTCTCAAAATTTCTTTTTTATGCATTCAGTATCGAAATTAGTTTCAGACTGAGAGAATTTGCCATACTTACCGTGGTCTCGCCGAAGGCTGTGTATCTAAGTGGACTGCTTAAGACTGAGCAATTGTATTATCTAATCGAATCCATATACTGGGGATTGTTTTTGTGAGGCCAGAAAACATGACAGTATACCTAGTGTGATCATGTTGTGGTCAAAGGTCTCGCAAGTTTCCTTGTTTTTTAAAGATTTTGTTTCTTAGAAAGTGATTAGGATAAAAAAAAAAGACAATAGCGGCAGACAACTTGATTAATGTGTTTTGTAAACAAATATTCATAAATTTAATTTTTATTTTTAGGTATTTGTCATAGATGAAATTGAAATGTTAAGTTTTTGCAGAAAGGTTTTGTCGAACGACAAGACCGGATTACAAATTGAGATTTATTTTTTAAATTCACTTTAAATACACAATAATTTATTTTGGACACGCTATTGATGACTAAGAATAAAACGATGGACATATTTCTCAAAACATTAAGCAAGCCCATATCATGTTTCTATTCATAGGTTCAAAAAAGTGATTATTCTTTGCCCAAACAAAATTACATTAGATGTTGTTCATTGTTGTTTAGAAGCGTGTTCTTTTAAATGTCTAATTCTGATTCATACAATTTAGCAGTTGCAAATTTTTTTTTGAACAGTCGACAGCATATGGAATCAACACTAATGAAGTGTCACAATTGTTCCGAGCTTCCGTGTTCTAACATTAAATTAATATGCTCAACAGCCTGCAGCTCAGAGAATTTCTTTGTGATGGGCTAGGTGCACGTTGATTCATTATTATGGTTTGCTGTATTGCTTTTCTCGGATTTGAGAAGTGGATATTGTTGGAGAAAATTAGTCTTTTTTTAGATTTTGGTAACTGAACAAGCCGTCCAAGTTATAATGCAACTTCTGAAGTCCGTACGAGATTGTTCTTCCTATAAGTTATAGTCTGACCATATGGGGGGAAAATGGATGCAAAATAACATAACTATTTTTTTCTCTAGGTAAGCCAGCCTCCGGTTCATCTGTTTTCTCTTGTTGTTGTTTTAAATTGTGCGTGAGGATGTATTTCAGTTTTTATTCATTTTTTCTATGAGAAGTCATCTCCATCAATTTAAATCTTAAAATTATAAAGACCAAATAAATCACATATTTCATAATGACAATACATTCTAATTAAATCAACATTTTTGCTGTGTAAATATTTATTTATTCATTCCAGAGGATGAAAAAGGCGCAAATTACACTGCAACGAATGCTTAATACGTTTGAAAAGGTCGCTAGTGTATCAGACATGTTTTAAATGCTAGGTCTTATACTCAATGTATATATCTCGTGTCTGGATCCCACTAGGCGTGTGAATATATCAGCTAGCGTGAATGTAAGTACATGGCTCAGGACATATCCCCAGTCGCAGGTATTAAAGCAATACGTGACTAACAGGAGGCTACGTCTGCAGGTACAAAGACTCTCTCTCTTGTACAGACAAAAGAAGCCATTTGAGTGATCTCAAATGCATGCATACACAATTCGAACCACAAAGGAAAAATGAGTGTAAAGAACATGTACGTGACTCAGGATGTGCCCCCTAGCAGGTATGGAAACGTGACTAACAAGGGGACTACATCTGCAGGTACAAAGATACACACTCACTTCAGACAATAAATCTATAATGCAGACTATATATATACACAATATACATTTATCCACACACAATTCATACCGGTTGAAGAGCTTACTCTATATGAGTGACGCCTCTTTACTACGGCGCATGTTCACTTGTTTGAATGCATATCGGCACTTATACGTATATCTTATAATACTGCTTATTAGTATAGTTATATACAACAAACACCTTTGTAAATGTCTTTCTATTCTGTATTTCATTTGGTTTCTGTATAATTTATATTTATCGAGCGAGAGCGAATAATTTCAGTCTCCGTCCAAGATTCTGTAACACCCAACCTCGGCGTACGCCTTAGTTGGGATTATGTTATAGAACCTGATCTTCCTCAGTTACATATAATAGATGCTATAATTCTATAGACTTTAATTACCCAGGTATTTACTGTAAATATGAAATACGGTATTTTCAAAAAACGGTCAACAACAATTGATTTCTTATTCAATTACCGTAAACGTCCACATTTTAGCGGTAATCTTATTTGAGCGCTTTGCGCCGCGGTTGAATTATTGTGTAAACTTATGATTGTGTTTATTTCAGTTTCGGTATGTATTATTTCCTATAACCTTTACCATGGGTGCGGTGCGCCAATTCATCAACGCACTATTCTATTCAAATTCGAAAATGCGCTTAAATTTGAGCTCACCAAAACAATATTCTTTACAGTAAGCACCTCTATCTTACATTAATGTGAAGTTTACCATTTATATATCGTTAAAGAGGCCAGATCCATTATATGTCAATTATTTATTTAGGAAAGTTTCACCTATCAAATGTGTGTCGAGAATCTTATCAGATACATGACATGTGAACGCAAATTTTATCAAAAGAATTCAAAATATGTTCAAATTCGTTGTAGAAATATATATATTTGTATTAAGATTTGTTACGTTGCGACAGCATAGCTGAAAATATTTACAACTTTAAAATAAATATTGGAAAATAACTAAAAATGACTCTTTACAACAGAATTATTTGTACATGCTTGTTACAATAAATACAATTGACATATAAAAGAGTGCCTATAAAATACACAAAGCTAAGATTACTTGGATTATTTATCATGAATCCTGAGTGCACCTGAAGTTTATACTTCTATCAACCATAAATCAAGTTTGATATGGATATAATTACATTGTTTGTATCATTTTCATGCGTGTTAAAATGCCTTCCCGGAAAATAATTAGTAGGGTGCACAAATGAAATTGAACATCGGATAACTACTATTTTGTACCTGTTTTTCGCGAACTGATTTGTCACGTCAACAAGCCAATATAATAAGTCCGTAAAAAATGAGAATTTGTCTTCAAATACATACTGATCATATTATTGATTCCAAATAATATCTTATAATGAATTTATGTTTAATTATGAATTATGTTATTTCCACAAAATATAATTTTATATTTAACATAAAATGGTGGAAGAAATTTTCGAAGGGTTTGGCATTATTTTGTTTAACGTCCTATCTAACAGCTCAAGTCATTGAAGGAAATGCTCCCATGTGTATAATGTGTTGCTGTGTATGTATGCTGGAGGCATGGTAAGTTGATAACCTCCTTGCGGTAGCGTGGATCTGATGCCGACTTTAAAGTGCTACCTCACTGCAATAACATGCCGAAGGCACCCAGGACTGCATTCCACCCGATCACATTATACTGACAACGATTAACCTGTTGTGCGATTACCCTAAATGCTGAACGTTAAGCAGGGAATAACAACTACCATTTTTAAATGCTTTGGTATGTCCCGGCATGTGGAAAGAACCAATTGCCTACCCAAATTTGGCGAACGCTCAACACTGACCAAAAGTGAGGCATTGCCAAGCAAGACACTAGGAAACAATTAGTTTTTCAAGAAGAAGAGATAAATTATAAAGTTTGCTATGGTGGCAGCAGATCAATTGTGGTTTCTTCAATGTCCCCTCAGCAGGAGACACCAAAGAAAGTCCCAGCTTCTTTAGGGGCTCATATAAGTATCCTTTTGCGACAATTTACGGTATATTTTGAGATACAGCGGGCCTATTCTAACCCTTTACGTGCAGGAGAGTTTGGAAAGCTATTGGCATGTATGCCAGTATATTATTACGCAGCGCACCAATTGTCACTTGTTTATTTTAAGAAGATTAATGAAAATGATGAAAACATAATCTTCCGGATGACTACAAAGTTATGCATATTATTTCACAATATATATTTATACTTACACATGTGCCAAACTGCAAAAGTCTCTTATCTTTTAAGAAATGTACCAAACATTTTTTTATGGGCTTACAAGTACCACCTGACAATTATATCTTCAATATTATTCTTATTTTCCTAATCCTTACATATATATCTACATGTTGAGCAGAAGATTCAAACTGACCAGTTAATAGGGGGACCCCAACCATTGGAATGTTTTGCGCACTTTGCTAAAGACTATTTAATTTAAAAAAATATTTTGTTACTATTCTTTTATAAACTATATTATAGTCCATCGACTTCATTGCCACTTTCAATGCACATTACATAAGTGTATATTCTGGTAAATTTGTCCCTATTGCTTTATTAGCATTATATGTATATTTGACTATAATAGTGCTTTAACCGTATCCTTTAGTAACACTTGTGTGACTTGCAAGCATCCATTATTAATTTATGTTTTAGGATTAATAAGTTTTAAGTCACCAAGTCTTTGATGATGCTATATTATTGGATATTTATTATCTAGATGGGACATGGTTAGCTATGACTGTGATATTTTGTACATGTATACTTATCTTATGAAGATTCTATGTTGTTTAATTATTGTTGTAACTTTGTTGTAAATAGTGTACATTTCATCATGCTTGACCATATGTTAGACGAGTCTTTGACTCAATATGTCATCAAGTTGAAATTAATACTATTATTATTATCATAATATGATTATGTTTATATATTCAAATGTAAAACTGTATATTTTACTTATCACGAACATGAAGAAATTACGCACGTATTCAACCTTTTATGTAATTTTGTATGATTCTTATTCAAAACGGAAGATATTGCGTTTTGTATAGATATCTGTGTAGGAATTAAATTATGTGACAGTTAGAGAATAAAATTTTATCGGTAACAAAGTACGTTGTTATTATTTTTATGTAAACAATATTTGATTGTATGATTGAAAAAAAGTTCTATATTGAAATAGGTAAATTTCTTGTCTGTATTTATAAAATTCTAGACTAGTTCTCCAATTACCTTTTTATGAATGAGGTTATATTTCCAAACAAAATAAAAAAGTAACGAACAAATCTTTGGCTTTCAAAATAATACTTACTATTACCATCTTTTCCTCAAGAACAAGTAACAACTACGAAAATGCAATTCACCAGTATTTGCTTTATTTCATAACAGATTAAAACAGATGACTAACAAAAATATGTAAAACCAAAACTCTGTAATTGAAATAAATACCACATACACTGGATATGAGCAATGCAGGTTATTAACTCCATGGCCAAGTTGGTTGAACGTCACAAAGAAATATGACGGGAATTTCCGCTGTGTTTGGTTCTGTTGATAATCTTCCATCTTTTTTCCAATTTCTTTTTATAGCATCTTCATAAGACAGGCCATACATCTTAGGAAATGATGACGTCACCCTGAAAGCGCCAGAGCATGGTTTGTAACCTTTATCACTTAGGCACTGTGGGCGACACACACGGCCACAAGTGTCATACGCGCTCATGTAAAACTGTGCAGCGCCATCTTTTGGACTCTTGACTCCTATATATGTCATGGTGGAAGATATCGCCTGTCGCTCATCCACTATAGCGTAATCCTTGTACCTGCCAGAATAGTCGATACCGTCTGTCTGGACATAAACCTTTGCAGCACCGGAACCGGAAATGTGACAATCCCTATATGTTGCCTGACGCTTGTTGTTTTCATTTACATTTTCATCTTTTGATGGTGTAAACATGTCATACGCTCTTGAAACGCTACCATTCTTGACAGGATATGAATCGAAATGCAATTCCGGAGGTCTCTCGAAGATTATCTTTACTGGCACAAACGCCCAAAGATCAATGCTACTTACTCCATTTAATTCAAATGTATTCTGATACGGTCTATTAATCAGAGTTGTATCATTATTAAGAACATGTTCATTGAGAGCTGATATCGCATGCCTTTTTGCACGGTTATTTCTGGGATCCTGGAAATCAGATTGGAATTTCGGGCCGAAAGAAGAAGAAGCAGCGTTGGAAGTTGGGGAAGTGGGGGAACTGAACATTGCTCCCAACACACCCGGTCTCCTTGGTATTCTTGGCCTTGCTCCTCTTCTTGATACGCATCTTCCCCCTCTACATACTGCATGTCTGCCACAGTAAGGACATCTAGGCGGTGGAGCGTAGATGACTCTTCTCTCGAAAAATTCCGAATAGCCATCAATACAACGGTAATTAAATGGAACCATCTGGGCTCCTGGAGCCTGATTTGGGTCACGTGGTCGTGGGTAAGCCAATGCGGGGTTTATTCCGGCTGCCCTCTGTATCCGTTGGAATAGACTCCATAAATAATCGGTGAATGCGTGATGAAGAAAAAATATCGGATCATAAGAGGCTGTCATCGGGGCGGAAAGCTGACCATCAACCCAAACATGAGGCGTATTGTGAATACGTTCAATTGTGAAGGGCCCCGCACTGGGTTCGGTGACAGCATTTATATCAACTTGGGACAAGACGTTTCTGACCATCGCTTCTGAAATCAATGAACCGCTGCTTCCTATGTTACGGATAAGAGGGGTACCCGTTGGCGTTATCCAATTTGCAAAAGGTCCTGACCTTATTTCACCATAACCCGGCCCGAAGAATGCATCTGTCCATAATATGGATTCTATAGGATTACGCATGTGAAAGTCAATGCGACTATCCCAATATGGAACTGCCATTCCAATAGCTTGCTCAAGCCTTAAATAAAAAAGGTAGATAATATGTCAACATATAAAACATTATATGATAAAGTAACATTTTATTTATTTAATCAAATTAGCAATGTTTTTGTTTTATATCGAAAATAAATATTTATAATTCCATATATATATATAACTGATTTTATTTGTGTCTATTTTTCAATAAAAATAGCAGTGATTAATAAAATGCAAATAAATTAATTAATACTGATAACTAGCTGTTAGACTGTAGTACTGAAAAATGCCAATTTACACATACGTATCCGCTGAAAAGGAGTATAATTTGCCGTCCAAATTTTCCGAAAATTTGTTGTTTCGTTTTTATTCTTACAATTTCCGGATATTCCGTCTCTGTTTCTTAGTTTAGAGACGAATTGGAACTTTCCGGTAGAGAATAGACAATGACCTAGGAATATTGAAACATACGCATTTTCCGCTCATCTCACGAATTTTAAAGGATTGCTTATGAAAAGATAACCATAACTATCCAAACAATTGCATCTTAACTAACAGGCAGATTGTATTAAAACTTTACTAGAACAATCAATATATTATGTTGTTGTGCACCGGCATTTAATTTCATATTTCATAACTTTTAAAGGGAGTTACGGCCCTTTATGCAAGAAAACCGGAAAACTCTATCTTAACTAACAGTTCTAGTTCACTCAGCAAGAGGCAGTGTAGTTATACGGTCAACCCTACTGTTGGTTGTACCTGAACGATAATCAATATAATTTCAGCGTCTACAATGGCGGATAAAAAAAATATAAGTAAAGACATGAAACGATAACGACAAGAAGAAGAAACAAGAATAATAGGAAAACCGTAGTTAACACTTACACAAAAAATAACGTTGCCAGCGACATTGAAATAAATGACATGTTTGACATTGTTTTTTTAATCTTGATTCTGTGGTTAATCTAACTTACAGAGATAGGTACACGCGGTGCCATCCGAGGAAGTTTGGGCCATTATGAGCTTGACTAATAACCATTCTGTGGAGGTCTGCTAGCGCGTCATACTGATTTGTTTGTCCCACCTGTAATGATAATGAAATGCTGTATAGTAACACCTCAATATAACGCCCCTAGTTTAATTTGCCATTTCCGTTACCACCAACGTATATCAATGTCCATTTGTCTTGTTTTCTTCACAGTTTTCTCGCAATTGATGGCCAAACCCCTTTAAATAAAACTCTTAAACTATTTTTCTGGACAAATGGTGGCAGTATACCGAGGTTTTACTGTCAACTTTCTTATTTTGCAAACTAAAAAATTCCCTCTATTGATCGCCAAACCCCTTTAATAAAAGTCCAAGATTTATCTGGACAAATATGGCAGTATAACGAGGTTTTACGGTCAACATTTTTATTTTGGCACGCTAAAATTTTAGAAAATTTTAATTTTTTTTTAAAAAACTGATATTTAAAGAATAGTTTATGAATTGATGCGCCAAAATTATATCCAACAAAAAACTATTTACAGAAACTGCAATTAGTGCAATTAAAATGTAGCGCTTTATTTCTTACGCGAAAAGAGCTATAATAAGGTTGCCTTATAATATGTACGTTAACAGTAATAATGGGTTGTAAACACAAATCAAATTGAATGATTTTCCTTACAATGTGTTTGCAATCAGTAGACATAATCGAATCCATTAAAATCCTATGTTTGGTGTAATTGGGTGAAGAGATAGCAGTGTAATATTCAGTATTCACGTGAATGGATTTAATTGCCTTTTCTTCTTATCTGTAAACTGCTACTTTTCAACGAAAATCCCTGTATTTTCGCTTTGATTATTGGATATAATGCATACAGATACCAACAGCTTTATATATGACCAAAGTGACAATTAAAAATGATCTCGAAAGACAAAAAAAAATCACTTAAACAAATATATGTACATATACGAGATTTGTTTTCACATAAACTTTACAATGAAAGCGGTTCAGAATTAATAATCTTGAGTTGAAGTAAAACTAGAAATAATTTCTTTGCAGACATTAACATTACTCGAAGTGAATGTGAATAAAATATTAAATATATTGTATAATACAGTTCGATGTTGTATAGTTAATAAATTGCTCTGTTTCTGAAATTTATGTTTATTTAAATGCATGACCTAATTCACAAAACAATCGTTACCCGTGTTCTCTTCAGTTGATTGATTCTGTTCACGAAATTGACCCATTCTCTCCGACTAAGTGTTCGAACTTCTCGCCGTATCCATCGTCGACCTCTAGGACGAACGCCTGGTCCGCGTCCTACTCCTGGTATCCGTCCTATTCCTTGTCCGCGTCCTACTCCTGGTATCCGTCCTATTCCTTGTCCGCGTCCTAATCCTGGTATCCGTCCTATTCCTTGTCCGCGTCCTAATCCTTGTATCCGTCCTATTCCTTGTTCGCGTCCTATCACTGGTATGCGTCCTAATGTTGGCAAACGTACTGACCCTGGTATAGCTGAACCTTGTCTTATTCCAGGTGGTAGTTCTATTAAAGAAAGGCCCTGTACCTGTCGTTTGTGGCGTCTACCTACACTTTGGTGCTCGTGATATTCTCCGAGTACCTGTCGCATAAGTTCCTGGGCGTAAAGTATAGATTCATTGGCTATCTTGCGCTGAGGACGAAGATATGTTGTGGAGTAGAGAAATTGGTTGATACAAAACATGTTAATGTCCTCAGACGGGAACTCCATTATGCTGATGTTCTGGGTTCGGAATTTGTAGCATTCCTCCAGTTCTCTTGGCATCGGGATCTCCTCTACGAATCCGGTCACTTCAATGACGGCGAATGCACATGTGAGTAAGAAGAATGTAATAAATCCTGCTGCATGTCGTTTGCCCGCCTAATTAATGATAAAACAGGCGACGTTAAACATAATTTGACAATTGATAAATATCCTTTTTTAAATTTTAATTAAATTTCTTTTAAAATTAGAATGTCAACGAAACGTTCAATCAATCTAATAATCCTTACGTAAAATTAAAAAAAATCTAATGTGGAAAAATCGGATATAAAAAAACCCAATTAAATAATTTGTTTAATGTATATTTAATATCCCACACATATTAATAAAGCGAAAATATTTGAACTTGAAGTAAAAAATACAGCGAAGCGTTTTTTATAGTTCATAACATCAACAAAGTCACTTTTTATGAAGATTTCAAATTAATTGTCTGAATTCAATATTTAAAAGGCACATTGATACCAACTTAACGCTGACCATTTTCCCCTTTTTTCTTCGTAAATAAATATTTCTTATTGAATAACATATTTATTTTTAACTTTTAAACTAAAGCTTCAATTTTGGTCAATTTTGCAAGTAAGTTATCATACAGAAAAACTCCCGGGGTTAATTTTCCTTATCTGTTTTGAATTATTTAAAATAAATCAATAAATATTGGAAATTTAATCAAATTTGCAAATTTAGAAAATACAAATACATGAAATTATGCTGAATTCGCTAGAGTAATATTCTGATACATACCATGGTTATGACCGGGTTCGATACTCTAACATCGGTAAATGTCAACCGACAGCTCAAACTTTTCTATTTATTCTAAGTCAGATTACCATAAGAGCATACGTAATGAGCTCATCAATCGTCTGTCGTTTTATGTTACAGACAGTTTTTATCAATTACTGCATTGTAATTTCAATAGAATGAGCTAAGTAAGCAAACACGTTTTCTAAAATCTGAACAAGAGGCCCGATGGGCCTGAATCGCTCACCTGGTATTAATCTCACACTTGTAATCTTAAAAGTGGACTAATATACAGCAACAGGCAAAATATCAGTGTTCGATTCATAAGAACCTATTAAAAGATTTAAACATATGACACATGTGACCTTGAAAGTCGAACAAGGACATTAAGTTGAACATAGTTATAGCCTTCCATCCCAGCATGCCTCTGGCCATATATCATTACCCTGGGTCTTTTGGGTATTTAAGTCATTTAAAGATTTAAACATCTTTTATCCCTGTGACCTTGAATATGAGAGAATGTCACTCATTTGAACAAACTGTGTTGCCCTTTATCCCAGCTTGCTACTGACAAAATAACATAACCCTGGGCCTCTTGGTAATTCAGAAAAAGTCTTTTAAAGGTTTTAAACATATTTGATCCCTGTGGCCTTGAATATGAGCGAAGGTCATTCGTTTGAACAAACGTGGTTGCCCTTTAACTCAGCATGCTACTGGCCATGGCCAAATAACATCATACTAGGCTTTTTGGTTATTAAGAAGAAGTTGTTTAAAGGTTTTAAACATATTTGACCCTTGAGACTTTGAAAATCGGCGAAGTTCATATGTTTGAACAAACTTGGTAGCCCCTTATCTTAGCATGCTATTGACAATATATCAACATCCTTGGCCTTTTGGTTATTGAGAAGAAGTTGTTTAAAGGTTTTAAACATATTTGACCCCTGTGGCCTTTAACATATGTCAAGGTAATTCGTTTGAACAAAATTGGTAACCCTATATCTGATCATGTTACTGGCCAAATATCAGTATTCTAGGCTTCTTGGGTATTCAGGAGAAGTTGTTTAAAGGTTTTAAACATATTTGACCCCTGTGACTTTATCATGCTATTGGCCAAATATGAACCTCCGAGGCCTTTTGGTTGTTTAAAGTTTTAAACATGTTTGATCCCTGTGACCTTGAAAATGGGCGAAGGTCATTCTTTTGAACAAACCTGGGAGCCCTTCATCCAAGCATGCTACTGACAAAATATCAACATCCTAGGCCTTTTGGTTATTGAGAAGAAGTTATTTAAAGGTTTTTAACATGTTTAACCCATGTGACCTTGAAAATATAGGAAGGTCATTCATTTGAACAAACTTGGTAGCCTTCATCCCAGCATGTAACTGGCCAAATATTGAAGTATAGAACTCCAGGAAGAAACAACTTTGATTCTGCAAGGGGTCCCACATTAGTCGCTGCGTACGATCACTTACCCAAATCCAGCACGGGTCATATTGGAAATTACATGCGGTATCAAGGAAAATTGGAAGTACACTGGAAAATATCCTGGAATAACCTTTAGAACGTCAACCAGAAGTTTGATATTCTTCTCATAGCAAATGCAAGGACTTTTCCGTCTACAACTAAGTGTTCTGTATTAGGTAAATGGGTTGTTGAAGGGAGACAACTCGTACTTATTCTTGTTTTTGTTTGTTTGTGGAACTCTCCAGGAGAGAGATATAAAAATATAGGAGGGAGAATAACAAATGAGATTGTATTACTTCTTTTCCCTCGACCCACACCAAGCGAGCCCCACACTACCACAGCATAGTAATTAACCCACAACATGGTGGAGAATCCTAAGAAGAGGAACTAATGCCTGCAGTACCTCTTTATTTGACTTTAATGCTATTTTGTTGTAGAATTTTGTAAAATGAACGCTGGATTATAATTATGTAGGAAACACGTGGTTTCCACACATGGCCTTCAAAGCTCTGTTTTTGGCGGACTCTCGTTTTGTGAATGAAAATTTTAATGTCCCTGATTTTATTGTAGACTGTCATATTGTACCTGGTTCACGTATTTCCGATCACTTGGATTTTGTTCGATATAATTTATCTGTTTCATCATACTCTGTGTTCGTGATTTGTGTAGGCATAAACAATGTTCCCGATGATATCACAGATGGTGGTTTGCTGTACAGGAACATTTCTTCCGAGTTCAGTCAACTTGTGTCTGCAATAAGATTAAGAAATCCGGGAGTTGTTATAGCTACGATTGCACTAAAAGACCTAAAGCGCAGCATCAGAAAATATCCTAGCCATTCATCTCTTCATTACAAGCACGTTACTCATGCCCACCAATACCGCCATGAACAATTTCTAATGCAAATAAACAATGAGTATATCCATGATTTTAATGCGGAAAATACAGGTGTGCACATAGCCCTTCATACAAATCTACGTATTCACCGAAGTCACGGCAGAGTTTCTAGATTTGCATATTACAAATTATATGATGGACTACATCCTTCGCCAAACCTGAAAATAGACTGGGTTAGGAAGGTATCAAATGCCATGACCAAATGTACATAGATACTTTTTACTGTTGGTGTGTGTAATGTTTGGTAATAAATGTTGAAAGCCCCCCGGCCAACATTATGTATTGAAAGCCCCCAGGCCAATACAAACACTTGATATTTTCAAATATTTTGCTGCATGTCGAATGTCATCATTCGCTGTATTTTTAGATATTTCCTTTGTATGTTGTCGAAAGCCCCCCGGCCGACACATCTAAGACTTTGACTTTGTACCTGCCTGCTATGCTTTGTTCAAGCTGTGTTGAGCCATGATTTTTTGGTTAGCAATGCATTTCAGATTATGTCCACACCAGTCAATTCATTGAATGAAAAAGTTTGTGCAGAACTTAGCCCAATAGCTGACTTGGAACATTTTGATCTGTCAAATCTTCCAGATATTAATCAACTGTCTCTTAATACTACACAGACTGACAACAATTTAGATGCAATGGCAAAATCAGTAACTTGTAAAGCATTTTCTGGTTATCCACATGAAAACGGGCAGGTATTATTTTTGAGTGAATTTCAGTCCTACACAATCTTATTGAAAATTCAGGATTTGGATTCAGCCAGAAAAATTGCAGCTTTTCACCTTCATTTAAATGGGCCAGCATTAACATGGTTTAATAATTTGGATGTGTCGATGAAACAACTTTGATTGTGTCGTACAGAATTTCAGGGACAGATTTATTAAGCTGGATAATCCAACTATGATGATGACAAGTGAGATTGTTATGTCACTGTGTCTTCTTCCTGGACAGCCATTAGAGGACTACTATTGCCAGATTTTGGAGAAGGGCACATTGATGGGTAAACCAGATTTTGAAATTATATCAAAGTTCATCAGTGGTCTCCCAGCAGAACTCTCATTTTTTGTGCGAGCTGGAGCACCGAAGACTCTCGACTTAGCCTTAAGCTCTGCCAAAATGGGTGAAACCTGTGGCTACAGGAAACATAATTCTTCAAGTCAAAAACTGTGCAGTGTATCGCCGAAGACCAGTTCTGAGACAGAGACTGGTGACCTTAAACAAAAGGTTGATGAACTGACTACCATGATGGGATCCCTTTTACAGGCACAGAAACAGCCACATCCTCACATGCAGCACCAACCCCATTACTCACCACATTGGTCTCCTCAAAGTTCACCACATTGGTCTCCTCTAAGTCATCCTGCACATCAGAGACAAGACCAGATGCAACCAAATCCGGCCAAGTATGATAGTGTTGAGTGTTTTTCGTGTCACGCCATGGGGCATATAAGGCACCAGTGTAATTGGACCGGGATTGGTGAATCTGCTCCAGGACGTCAGTGTCAACTGTGTTACCAGTATGGCCATTCTGTATTAGCCTGCCGCATGTTCAATGCAAATTCTCGACATGCCAACCAAGGACGGCAACAAGGTCATCCTTATAGTAGCAGGCAGGGAAACGAGCACAACCTGAGGAGAAATGGGCCCCCCTCTTCAGGAAACCAGCAGTAACTTCCATTAATGCGGGGTCTCCAATAGAAATCAAGGACACTGAATCATCATCATCAGACCTCAAACCACAGTTTTTGTTTCTCCCTGTTAAGATTAACAACATGACAATTTCAGCCCTTATAGACACAGGGAGTACTTTCAATATTATTGATAAAAAATTATATTCAAGTATTCCAAATCTACAAATCGGGATTTCAACATTTGGAAAATGACAAAGTCACTCTTGCTGATAATCGGACTATCTCAATAACTGGAACTGCTTTTGTCAACGTACATGTGGAAGGAGCACTCCATAAAATACCTGTTCATATTTTACCACATACGTCTCATCCGCTCATCCTGGGGATTCATTACTTACAGGATAAAGGGATTGTTTTGAACTTTGCTGACCAGACATACACATTTGGCTCCACTACTGTGAAATGTTCTAGGAGGATCACTGTACCTGCAAACACAGAGGTAGTCATTTGGGGAACACTTCCTAAGGATGTGCTTTATGGATCTCAAGGTATTTGTTCCAGTAGCAGGTATTGTTTAAATCAGCATTTTCTAGTTGCCAAAACACTTGTTACTGTCTCGCAAGGCAATATGGTACCTATACTTGAACCCTTCCTCTACAGCCAAAACAATCCTCCAAGGAAAGCCTATAGCAAAATTTGAGCACACATCAATGGACTATGAAGCTACAGATGTTCCAGACAATTTTGTACAGAATGTGACAGCCTGTCCTAGTAGCGATGACAGAAACAGTTCTTTTGACGCACACTCCACTATTCCAGACCATTTGTCACCACAAGAACAGAAGGACCTCCGTGCATTATTACACCATCACAAGTCACTCTTTGTCACTCCTGAGGCGCCTAATTGACTACCTCCGGACAAAAGAGAGGTTCTAAGACATCAACTGGATGAACTACTTCGCCAAGGAATTATTTCTCAGGTGGATGAATCTGAGGAGATTCTGATAACTTGCCCAGTTGTTCTTGTCTCAAAGAGAGCGAAGCAAAATAAACCTACGAGTCCTGTTACAAGGGAATCCAGTCTTTCAGAATTCAGGTTCTGTGTTGACTTCCGGTATTTAAATTCACAGGCCCAAACATTCCAGTATGAGATTCCAAACCTCCAGGAGCTGACAGAGTCCTTCTCGGATAAAACACCACAGTATTTCACTTCCATTGACCTCTCATCTGGATTCTTCCAAATGCCCATTGACTCAGACAGCACAAAACTCACAGCATTCAATACCTGTTTTGGCACATTTAAATTTCAAAGACTTCCGATGGGGTTTAGCTCTGCACCCAGTACTTTTCAGTTACTAATGGACAAAGTGCTACGGGGTTTGACATTTAAGTCGTGTTTGTGCTACATGGATGATATCCTCATCACTTCATCTACCTTTTCACAACACTTGACAGACCTCGAGGAAGTATTTGCAAGACTGGAATCTGCAGGATTGAAGCTTGGTCCGAGAAAATGTTCCTTCGCTCAGGAATCTTGTATCTTTCTGGGTCATCTAATATCAAAAACCGGTATATCGCCACCACCAGATAGAGTTGAGGCTGTACAAGAAATTGATCCTCCATGCGATATTAAGGCTCTTCGTCGGATTCTAGGGCTTTTCAACTGGTTTAGGAAGTTCATCCCTAACTACAGTGCTGCTGCACAACCACTTCTTCATCTCACTCAGAAGGGAGTACATTTTAAGTGGAATGAGACCCATCAGGCTGCATTGGACAATCTGAAATCTCTCTTGGTGAATTGTGGAGTTCTTGCCTTTCCTAACTTTGATCTGCCATTCTACTTAGGTGTTGATACCTGTGCGAAAGGTATTGGTTATATGCTGTACCAAAAGGAAAGCGATACTTCTACAGATCTACGTGTTCTCAGATTTGGATCAAAGTCGCTGAGTAAATGGCAGAGGTCTTATGGACCAACAAAACTGGAACTATTGGGAATGGTAACTGCCATCCTAGATTGTGCTACTTACCTTCGCGGCAGGAAATTCATTGTTGAATGTGACCATCAGGCATTGCGACCATTGTTCCAGAAACAAATGAAAGGGGCCATTTACGAAAGGTGGATTGCCATCTTACAACAGTTCAATTTTGAGATCCGATATAAACCAGCAGCACAAATGCAAATTGCAGATACACTGTCACGGTCTCCTCAGCCGAGTAAGGACTTTCACAGTCCGGATGAAGACGATCCCTATTTTCCCTACATAACGGAAAACACAGGGGACATCATTTTACCAAAGGGCCATTTCTTACAAGGTCTAGTTACGGGTGAATCGGATCAGCAGACCACATCCACAGGTTTAACTAAACCCAAGGACAGCGGTGCATCACCAGAGTTAAATAACATTCAAATGTCTTCTCCTGTGCCAATCCCACACCATGGATTACCTACAAAATCACCAGGTTATATGGAGAACCAGGATGAAGTATATGATGCCGACTCCGAGGAAGCAGAAGATCTTCCGAAAACACGGAAAAGATCAAAACATCGCAAAATGCGTACACACTTACGGTCTTCGGTTGAGAAAAGTGACCTAAAGTATACTTTAGCTGAGCGACATGTACCAGAAGACGTAATTTCTGATGGTTTGCTCAACGATCCTAGGACTGAACGTTTTGCTTATCATTCATATTCGGAAATGGAAATCTGCCCTAATGCCCATTTGGACAATAAAGGTGACAGTAAATGTAATGGCATTTCCACTGCAAAGGACGGGAAATCCGTTTCTGATGATATCACCACACAGGATCTTGTTACGGATAATCTTGAACAAGGCGTAACGTCCGATGCAATGTACTCGAGTCCAATCGACAAAAACGGTGATCCTGTGTTAGATCAAATTAGAGCCATTGACTTATTCTCCAGAGGAACGTTTGATCTTGAAACGGTCAAGACACTTCAGCATCAGGACCCAAAGTTACATGTATTTATTGACTACCTTTTACATGACCGTTTACCGTTGTCACAAAAAGAATCGCGCCGGGTGTTACTAGAATGTTCAGATTACCTACTTATTGAGGGGATTCTTTTTCACTCGCGTATCGCCAAATCAAAAAGGACGACATCGCTTCAACAGTATCAACTGGTAATTCCAGACGTCATGATCAAGACTGTGATAGAACTTTACCATGACACCCCATTAGGAGGCCATGGCGGCATCCAGCATACAGTGGGTAGTTTGAAAGACTCGTACTACTTTCCACGTCTTGCTACTGTGGTTGCAGACTTTGTTCGGTCCTGTCCACAATGTCAGGCTAGGAAAACCACAAGAGCACATACCAAATCAGGGATCGTCGCTTTTCCGACACCAGCACGCCCATTTGATGTTTGGGAGATGGACCTGTATGGACCAGTGCCTGTGGATCGTACTGGACAATCCTATATCTTCACAGCTGTGGACCAATTTAGTAAATACATCTTTGCGGTCCCTATCCGTAACAAAGACGCAATGACTGTATCGGAAGCGATTTACGCACTGATCACTACATTTGGTGTTTGTCATACATTGATATCAGACCAGGGCACAGAGTTTGTCTCAAAATGTACCAAGGAAGTTTGTCGACTCCTAGATATCAAGCAGCAATTCACACCGAGTTTTACTCATCATTGCCTTGGATCAGTAGAGCGAACACACAGGACTCTTGCAGAGCGACTAACGCCATTCATTCAAAACGGAAAGGTTTGGAGTGATGTTCTTTCATCCATCATATTCTCTATGAACAACACTGTTAATGCTACACTGGGTTACAGTCCTTTCGAGATCACCTTTGGTTATCGTCCTCGATTTCCACTTTCGACTCATGTTCTCCAAACGGAATTTGATACTATTCCCAGGGACTATCACCAATATGTCAGGACAATTGCAGATCGTTTGAAAGCAATTCGGGCAGATGTAGAAAAACATGCAACAATCGCCAGGAATGCTTTCATCCAAAGTGCGAATTCCAAGATAAATCCATTACATGTGGATATTGGAGACTATGTATACTTGTTAAAGGAACCTACGGGCAAAGGACAGAAATTTCAAAACAAGTATGCTGGACCTTATGTTATCAATGAGTTGGTTTCACCTCATCTTGTACGACTGCAGGACCATAACTCTGGCAAATTACTACCACGACCAATCCACATGAACCGCCTGAAACTAGCGTATGTCCGTGTCCCTGAACCAACAGGATATTTTCTACCTGCTGTTACACGGACGCAACCACAGCCAAATCCACCGGATCAGCAACTAGAATATTTGGTGACCACCGAAGTAGATACATTGTCTAGTGATGATTTTACGCGATCTACTGAGATTGATTTGCAGCCAGGCGTATCACAAGAAAACGCGGATTTGTCAACTTTTGATTCTGGTGAAAATACTGGTTCCATTCTCAAGAACGATAGCGAGGCCCCAGGCCCTATCTCCGAGAACGTCACCAGGAAATCTTCAAAAATGTCGTCTGGGACAGACACAGATACGTGTGCTACGCGCAAAACTCCATCATCGCAAATTCCAAGTTTGGTCCAGAATTTATTTGCAAAACTTCCAATGTCCCATCGGCAGTCTGAGAGTGCACCAAAGTCTGTTGATGGCACATCCAAGGCTGAGAAAGAAAACCAGGCAAATAGAGCTCGACCTCAACGAAGAAAACGGAATCCCATTCGCTTTCGCGATGACCAACATCTTGATCCTACTGAACTAACATCATCCGGAAGTGGATCTGGATTATGTCGGGTTCAACGTGTTTTAGCGCGCAGACAATCCAAACAAGGATATCAATACCTAGTTCATCATAGAGGAGAACCTGCCAAATATGCCACATGGGTGTCCTCGGAGAAGTTGGATTCAAAGTCTCTAACCCGCATCTGCAAGCGCCCACCTCCTCTAGTGTGATGTGCATATCATTTTTACATTATCATAAACAGACTATTATGTAAATCACAACTTCGATTATGCTCATGTTTTTTTACCATGTCTCCTATAACATCTTCTATATTTCAGTACAACATGTGTTTTAAACATTATCATGTTCTATTGGATTTATGTATGTTTCTTTAAATCAATCAGAATGTATTTAGTTTAATACCTATCACTAGTTTTATATTGATATAAAGTGAGATTTGATCGTCGTATCATTATAGTTACAAGAAGTGTTTTTTGGTTAAAAATGGTTCCATTTTTGCATTAGTAGTTTGACAGGAGCAAACGCAAATAGCATTCTCATATGTATTTTGGGATAACATATATATTCATGTTTTTGTCAGACTCTTTGATATTAGATGTATTCTCAGATAGATTTATATCTACAAGTTAACTAGCTGTATAACGACATACTGCAACTGTAATATATATGCAGCACACTGTTAATATAGATACTGGCCAGAATATATAATGAATACATGTATGTGTTTTTGAGAATTTTTGGAGATATAACTGTCAGTATACAATACTTATCTGTATAGCCTGCAGGTGTTCTGATACACAATCTGATGACCTATTTGTCATAGAGTATTATAATGAATAAGCCATGCAAATACTATACACAATCAATAATATTTTGTATTCAGATACTGATGCTTAGATATTCGGAGTGACATTGTTCTTGGAAAATTTCTTTAGTCAGGTGAACGATACGTTCAAGTGATTTTTGTTCATTTAATTTTGTTATCTGGTTATAATTGTAGTACATCGTAGTCTCACTTCGATAACCCATGGTAAAATTGCATTCGCAAATTTTAATTAAAGGGGGCGGATGTTCTGTATTAGGTTAATGGGTTGTTGAAGGGAGACAACTCGTACTAATTCTTGTTTTTGTTTGTTTGTGGAACTCTCCAGGAGAGAGATATAAAAATAAAGGAGGGAGAAAAACAAATGAGATTGTATTACTTCTTTTCCCTCGACCCACACCAAGCGAGCCCCACACTGCCACAGCATAGTAATTGACCCACAACATGGTGGAGAATCCTAAGAAGAGGAACTAAGGCCTGCAGTACCTGTTTATTTGACTTTAATGATATTTTGTTGTAGAATTTTGTAAAATGAACGCTGGATTATAATTATGTAGGAAACACGTGGTTTCCACACATGGCCT
>JAUMHH010112532.1:0-21347 GCA_032359455.1 Chlamys rubida
TCCTGTGATGATCTTTGATGTAAACGCGTACAAAGTATATCGTTCAACCACTTTGAAGCCAGTGTAACAAACCAAAGGAGTTTGCCAGTACGATCCTAAGTTAATGTAACCAATCACATGTATTTCGTTAATATGCAAGAATATAAATGGATTAATTACATTACGTATGTTAATAATTGATATCAGATAATATTCATAGCATTTTTCTACGGTTTGTGTTTATACATGTACTCTACAGATATGTTTGATATTAGCTCATCTATAACACCGGTACTTTGGTCTTTGCATGATACCCACAATGTGTCAAACACTTTTTATCAAAACAAATCCGTGTCACTTTGTTGGGAAGTGTCTGGTTTGTTTCAGAAATATTATGTTAAATGAAAGAATCTAAATCTGAGTTCTGTACTATCTTATGATAGAGTTGAGACGAAAGTGTTGCAGGTTGTTGTATTACAAGAACAATTAACGAGTTTGCTTTCAGCATTAAAGTAAAACGTCTTATATACATGGATGACCTGTTATAGGCTACTCTGTCATTTACTTAAAAAGTCTAAGACTTAAATGAGAAAAATAAACACAAATAGATAACGGTATTTTATATCAATAGATAACGGTATTTTATATCAATAGATAACGGTATTTTGTATTAATAAATTGTATTTACGCTCCTATCGATACAATCATAATCGTCGTCCGTTGATGATTTTTATAAAATGTTCTCATTATGCCATTTACGAGCATATTTTGTTCAAAGGGAAATATAAACACGTACGTTCTGTTGCAAAACATCACACAATCATTTGTCTCCATCTGTCGACAAAAAAGCAAATCAAGGTTTATTCTATGGACTTCCCGTATCTCTCGAGCGTTGCGTTAATTCATGCATGTATTGCTCCGCGCATTTTCCAATCAGGATAAATAGATAAACAGCTGTTATGTTCCCTAATGACTCCTCAATATAATTCACTTACGCTGATCCTATTGTCGCGGTATTGAATAGAATTGATGACAAAACATGTAACATACCATCCATAATATATGGTACTTCTCTGATGCTGTTGCATGTATATTCGATGGAACTATCAGACTTGCTATTTACCGTTTAAGATAGAAACACATCGACGATACAAATCGACAATACCTGATCTGAACTCAAAGTAGAAACTTACTGGACACCAAACCAAATATAAGATAACATTAACATCAATACACTAGTTAGAGACGAGCCCTAGCCCTGGGATCTTAGACTTAAGTTTTTGCTCAGCCAATTTCGTAAGACGTCACTTTTTATGGTGTTATTTGTGATAGTTAAAGTCAAAACGTAAGACAACTTTAGACTTAAGACAGTTCCATATACGTATGTAGAATAAGCGCACATATAAATACGATAGAACGTGTAGGTTGTAGACATTGTAAGTGGTTTGTGATGCTACACACTGAAATATCAGGGGGGAATAAAGTCATGATTGCGACCGTAATTTCTTTAAGTTTAGAACGAATTGACCCCTCACCGTTAGGAACACATAACACAGTTGTTTATCGGTCAACACGGCACATCTATCCTTGACACTCTGATACTAAGAAACAGGCTCTGAAGTAGCAAATCAACTCTGACATTTAAACTTCATAAGCAAGGGAAACTGTGATATTACTACCGGGAAAGGAAACTAAACGATCGTGAAATTAAAATCGTCACGTTCTTTACAGATTTAGGAAGTGGAGTGACAGTCAGCGTCATACTGTGGGTAAATGTCAACATATGAATTTAACGAAAATGGCTCCATGGAGTCCGCTGATGTAAGATAATCTTTGTTTTCAACGACATAACATAATGAATATATCTGAATTTGAAATAAATCGGCCGGTACCTTGTCCCCGTTTGTCAACCAGCTAAAATCAATTCACTTCCATAAGAATGAAAAAGGAAACAGATCGCCTAGAGATGGTTCAGAGAAAAGCCCCACTGGCATACCGACAGCAACATAAACGTTTTTGTCGCTTGTTTGCTGTGTGATGTCTAATGCATTTGGTTTCATATGTATTGATAACAAACTAATAGCAAATCCGTTGGACACGAGACTCTTTTAGACATGATTTAGATTAAACAGGAAGAATTGCTAAGAAGTAAAACATTATTTTTTAAGATTATGCCAATTGAAAGTTATTAAGAATTTATTTTGGCTGTTGTGAAATCCTTATTTCGAAATACTACTTTTACAAAATGAGCAGTGACCTCTTGGTTTTCATATGCGTCTCTTACTGCTGTTTATATGAATTTTAAAGAACAAAAAGTGAATTCGTGTTCAGAAATTAGAATCTTTTACAATATTCCAATGATTCTTAAGAATATATGTAGAAATACTGATCCAGTATATAGGTGGTATATCTGTACATGAGTCCTTTGCAGGTAAGACACACCAAATGATGCGAAAACCGATTTATAATTGGACTTCATTTCGACTAATCTAGCCCTTAGCACATATTGTATAGCTGCGTTTACAGACAAAATAAAATGTCATCACCTAACGAAAGATTTAATACTACTTACTATTCGTTATGAACCAACTATGGAAAACAATAATTGATAGGTAACGCTACATGTAAGATATTGTAATGACATGAACTGATCTTATAAATAAATAAATAAATAAATAAATAAATGAATAAATAAATAAATAAATAAATAAATAAATAAATATTCCATGATTTAACAAGTATAGCCAGACATAAGGTGCTATATGTACCATGGGGAAATGTAGACGTACTATGGTCATGACGTCATGTACCGCTATTTTGACGATTAGGTTTTGATGCACGTCAATAATTGCATGTAGTAGGTTCAGAGGATTTCCAAAATGTCCGTCCTTACCTGTTTCCACCGAATCTGTGTCGACCTTCGGGTTGTGTCATAGGGCACACGTCCTTATTGACTACGTATGAATCATGTCCTAACAATAAACACACAACAAGCGAAACAAAATCTACAAAATACTGAACATTTTATTCAGATATGCATCTTTAACGAATGCAATATATTCAAATATTCAACAATAAATTATTACAGTACATTTTAGACTCGTCTTTTCCATAGTATCTTTTTCTAATATATACAAGACCAACCATTCATTATTATATACATAACTTATGGAGCGTCGTTAACAGAGCAACAATTGTCATACCGTATTGTAACCCTAACCAAGTACCTGTATTCATGAAACCGTACTCTTGCTCAAAGTCAGATTTTGTGCTCAAGCTCAATTTCTTATTCCAGTGATAAATTTAGGAAAAGTTACATTTTGTCAATTATCGGGAAGAATTTGGAAGAATCTTGAGGCTGAAATCAAAACCATTTTCGATGTTTAAACTTGACTTTTTGATCTTGGAACATGATTTTAAGCCAGCGGCGAACAAGTAGGTTCGAGCACAGAGTCAATGCTAGAGTACGAGAGCAGTTTCATGAATATGGGCCTATATTTCAATTTAACATATATATTAGTCACGCTTCATAAACAAGTGCCTTAAAATGTACATGGACTGGTGTTTTGTATAACACTGAACACTCGGGTATGCTTTATTGGACTACCGCCTTAGAACAATCGCGCTTAAGCCTAGAGTGAAGTAAAGATTTTAGATTTAGAACGAGGGAGAGTTAAAATCACGGTATGACAATCCCGCAAGGAACAACAGGATGACTTGCTATATGTCAAAATGATAAAACTTGAATGATGGAGAAAGAATATCACTTAAAAAAAACATTTGACGTGACTGATTGAAGTATGTTTAAATAATGATGTGCACTACACATTTATTAGTGTTAAACCGATGTTCTGGTTTGATGAAATAATACTGCCAAATTCTGAGTCGGTATATAAAGATGTATAGGAGAGTAATTCATTGTGTTTCTATGACAATTGTGTAATCTTATTCTCAGGTTTATCTAATGCGACACAGGGCATTATTTTATAACAACATATCTACCCAATACCGCATATAAGGACTAGTTGTTTAACGGTGGTATCTCTACCGCACTACATCGATGTATAATATGTAGGTATATCTTTATAACACTAAACCAGGAATTATTTCATAACACATTGAAGCAAAGTTTCATAATATTTATTACCACTTTTATAATTTTGATCAACCGAAATAGTTTTGTAACACTGATCTAGACATAGATTTTATAAAAGTCTTCTAAAATATATCAAAATATATTGCACCACGTCAATTTACAGCTATTGAGAGAGAGAACTGTAGTTTATAAACTTATCAAATCAACTATTCGTTAATATCGATCGTACGGAAATAAATAATTTTTTTCATCGCGTTTAACTTTTAATTGACTTTGATGCAAAGGAGTCGTTTGATTATTCATCATGAATATCAATGATCAAAAATGACTGTATATCACTTAGATATAACTTTGTTTCAATGCATTTCATAAATATACTTTTGGCATCAACGAACAAGGATTTACATGGTTGGTTTAACGTCTTGGCAACACAATACCGTACTTTCATTGTTCAATAGATTTTATTTAATGCAATATTTTTATTCAAATAAGTCAGTTTCTTAGGGCCGGATTACACTCCTATTGTGAAATAAAGCCACCCCTGTTATTGTAACTACTGTACAATACTACAAGCATGTCTAGTAACACTCAGAGGTAATCGTATCAGTGAACTTCTGGATGTACAGTCTTCCATGCGTTGATGTTTGAAATTTCGTTAAAAGATATATAATTAAGACCAATATGAATTCTTATTGAACAATTGAACATGTTTCGTTTGTGATAAAAATCATGATTTAAAACAAGGTTGACGTGTTTATTACTGTAGTACCGTACAACGGTACAGGAGTAGGATTCAGTTCGCCATGTTAAAACGTCAGCCGTAGATATTGTCTTACAACACATCTGTACCAGATCATTACACGTTCGATATTATACATGTTTCGGTTACTGATATAACTAAATGCGTATCTTTCGAACAGGACGTCACGTATGTTTTTTTTAGTTTGTCAGACATTCGGATGAACGGACGGACGAGCTAAGCCGATACCTCGTGGCGGTAGACTGTTAGAGTATTCCTCAAAAAGAGACAGATTTGTCTTGAAGTAGTGATTTACACGTGTAATGTATGTGCGTGTACAATGGCGATATGTACAGATGGCACACTGCATCAAATGGAATGAAAAGAACACATTGTATTTACATCAACATTATACTATAACGACATAGCATTACCTTACACGCATTTCACTTATAAATTGCAGTTCCGGTCCCCGTCATGCTTTGCGGCTACCGGAAGCTACACACTCTTATTTATGCTACCTGGTACAATATTGATCGAGATAATGATGAAAGACGAGTGCTGACTATCAACTGATTATACATGTAACAAAGGCGATGTCAAAAGTTCGGCAAACAACATGATACAACTAGGGATTAGCCCGTCCTGGTTGGAGACACATTCGAGTTTGTGAAGACGGTTTACCTAAACAAACTGTCAAACAGATTACAATAGTCTGTTGTTGTTTCTTGTACTAACAATGAGCATTGTTTAATGTAGTTATCCTTTATTTATTTTTTATTATCTTCAAGACATGTGACCGCTGCATTTGTAATTGTGAAAAATGTAATAAACATAATAATATCGCAAATAAAATGGATAATCTTCACAAATTATGCTTTACACCAAAACACAAGTTACATCCGAACAGCCTTACTGTTGTACAGACCCCCTTTAGACAAAAATTATCCCGTTCAGCGAATAAAACATAACGTCACGTGCATTAGTAAAATCTTATTGTTATAAGGTGAACTGTATACACTTTCACAGAGCGTTAATCGGTTTTTATATATTAGCATACGATCTTTAAATCACAGTGCAGACATTTCAATCCAATTACACCGTAGAATGTCATTGTCGCCTCATTTCATTGCATTACTCGTTCAAGCACTAGCTTACCGTACCGTGTGACATACGTCTAGACGAATCGTATCTAGGGAAAATCTGCCAGTGAAACCGTTCGGAAGTAACTCCAACAGGCAATTCAGCGTTCACCTCATCATTTTACTGAAGCTATTAAATATTAACATCCCTTATATATTTCTCATCTGTTTATCGTTATAACTACAAAATGCATTTTTACAGGAAAAACGTAAGATTATGTATTTATATATTTAAAAGAAATATCACCTGTACATAAAACCTCTATAGCTATATAAAAACCTGCTAACTGACGATCTACACCAGTTGTATCTGCAGGACGTGTGCGGCTCATATCTGTTTATATTGAATACAACGAAATCCGTGTTAAATCAGTTGAAAGACTATTGAAGTGACGTCATTGATGTTCTTATTTGGATTCCAGTACCTGTTGTCTGTATGGTATAAAACGGGGTTGGGAATGAATACAGTGGGGGATTCATTTCAAGCGTTTTATCATATTATTTTGCTTCATATACTCTAGCAAAAGTTTTAAACGCCTGGAGAGTTTATATCCATCAAAGCTGACGGGCTTTTCGAAATAATTGCATTAGGGTTTTTAATATAACCTGGGAATATCGAGTTCTATAATATGTACCATATTTCGAAATTGTCTGCCATAAACTGCTGCAAAGACATCTTTCTGTGATAAAAGTGCAGTCTAAATATACATCGTGGAGAAGCCTGGTCCTATCTTAAGAATAGCACTTTTAATGATATTGTATATCAAAGGAGATCACAGAGGGCGCCAACCCTGACACTTCGTACTGGAAAAGTCCAATAAGAATGCAATGATGTCTCTCTGATTTAATCTAATAATTAAAATGTTTACGACGTCACAAACAACGTCCATTTATATTTTCATAAAAAAACTCTTGTGTTTTGTTACGTAACGCAAGGTAGCTCATGGTGTCTGTGTCAGCAGCTGTACTTTTACCATGTGAAATGAAGGCGATATGGAGTCGGCAGAAAACAAATTATAAAGCGTGTTTGGATCTGCACCAAAGCGCATATAAAACACATCTTGTTTATCAAGCTTAAAGGAAATTAAAGTTGCATTTTAGGGCATAAATCGTGCTTCACAATAACGTCTTTTCTTGATTTACTTGTGACGTCACAAATAATAATGAAAAGGTCAATTACTTGTTCTACTTGTTCTCGAAGAACGCTGAGGATACAAAAATATCAGTTCTAATGACGGAGAAAATTTAACGATAAAATGGACGATTTTATTAACTTATAATATGATTTATTACAAATTTAATGTAAAAAAATTCTAAACTCAGTTTGAGTAGTAAATTATACAGGAATAACCAGTATGTTGTAAATTGCAGGTTTGTGTGAGCTACGACGTTGTCTCGTCAAAGACTGGCCTTCCATACACAGACATACAATCGTATTGACATGGAGGGACTTAATGGTAATGTCTGCGTTCAAATTCAACAATGCTAATTCCATTTTCTTGTCAATTCCCTAAGCCGAGAGTCTGGGATCCCATTGCGATAGTTATGACGTAACTGCTTGAATAAACAACAGTCAAACAGGAGTGATTGGTGTACTTATAAAAAAAACGGTAATGATAAATTTGTAAGAAATTGAAGAAAAAGAGAGGTGTGGAAACACGTTAGTAGGATGTGTAGGCGTTAGGAGAACTCGGCAGTGTACAGATGTAAACTTGACTTACGTGAACCAAGGGCCATATCAGGGTCCTACAGGGACCCCTGGCACGTGTAACAGGTGACCCTTACTCAATATCAACTCCCTGATACATATAAATAATAAATATGAATGATACGAAATGGTGACTACCGTGCCAATGTTGTAGCCATGCGGACTCTATCAGTTCTGATGAACGTCTGCTATGTCCTGATCACTGGCCGTTAAACAATCTGAATTTCCATGTCTCGTCGAACCTGGACTCTATCACGACCGGTCAGGATCCTGGAAACGATCGGCGTTCCGTGTTAGCATGTCATTTCTTGTTTGAAACGCACATGCGCAGTCTCTTCGATCATTGATCGGTCTGCGCTGATCGGGTCAATATGAGCGTTAGACTTCCGTTACTATCCGGACCGGAAATAACTAGCCGGAAGTTGTTGAGAAAAGAATGCCGCAGACGATTCGTCACTACAGCGTCTGCTGCCTAACGTTTCCTGACGTCATCTGCTGAATGGGTTAACAACGACCAGACTGAATGTATAATTACGGAGGAGCTCATCAACTCCATTTAACCAGATTCCAGACGTAACGATGCTGAGTGGTCACTAACAGAATCCACCTGTCCGTCTTAACACTATGAACCACACTCTAATGCACACGCGCCCAGTAATTAAGCCTCATTCACAGATGCATGTTCTCTAAACGATCCTCGGCCAGCCCAAGCCGCAGAGACATAACGTCTGATGGCGGCACCACTTCTATATAGCACGTGTCTGTATGCACAGGCACCCGCGTGGGATGATCCCCTAGTGGACGCTGGTCAGTAAATATACCAAAGAGAAGAAGGCCAACAGTACGTGCATGGGTAGTTTGTGTAACCTACACTGTCCGCTGATATCCGACTTTTTGTCCTCTGTTCCTGAAAGTAAAACATATCATGAAGCTTAAGACAGCTTAATTATGCTTTGTTAATGAAAAGTGTAAAACAAAAAAATAAAAAATGACATATTTAAATCAAAGATAACATATTTTTTATTTAAACGTGAAGGGAGTTTAACCAAACCATGTTCGTGTTTTGCTAGTTTTAAGAAGATAAAAGTAATTCAAACAGAAATCAAAAGGTAATGTATTAATGATGAAGTGTTTTAAAATTTCAGTTTTATATAAACCAAAGGTATGTTGAACAGTACACATCACTAAAGCATAGATATACCACTCGGGTAATGCTGTTAACGGTCAGAGGAGTTAGGTACCCAGCTATAGATTTAAATAATATAACGACAACCCGGCAATACATTAAAATGCCGCAACCATCCAATCTTCTCGACATGGCCATTCGGAACACCTATCAGCACATTTTAAGGCACTAGTGGTTTAAATATGGATTGCACATGGTATAAATTAATCGCGACTAGCCATATCAATTAAACTGTATTTCTTTGTTTAGATATATTAAATGTTTTCTTGTATTCATGCTTTATTTCATACCGGCAAATATTTATCGATAGGTGAACTTAAGTGACATGACGAAATTCTTTTACGTAACTTTTGTATACGTGGTTATTGAGATATTCCCTTTATCTCAGCATCAAAGTTATACTATTACGTCATTCCTGTAGACAAAATGTTAAAAAATGCCGTAAAAATGTTTTGGCGAATTAACTCATCTTGGTTAGAATTCTATGAAACAGATAAATATGTTGATGCTATCAATAAAACGGCGAGATAATTCTTTCCCTGTATGCTTAATTTCATCAATGTTCGACTAAAACAAAGTCAGAAAATTAATTTTGCAAATGCATATTATCATAAAATCCAATGGAAAAATGACGTTACGTGAAAAACTTCGAAGATGTTATTGTACTTTCATTGCTATGAAAGTGTTTCGCACACTGTAATAGTCATTGACATGATAGTTATGCAACGGTCTGGTTTAAGTTAATATTTTTAATAAAATATTTAATTTACTTTTAAAAATCAGTCTCCCCTCCCCCGATCATTATGAAACAAATAACGTCAACTCGTTTTATCTCTCTCTCATCACTGCCCACGCAGTTAAACATATGACACCTATACAAAAGCGTTTGAACTTAGGGAATGTTCATTTTATGTGAATGACATTTTAAACAGCGTTGCGCATTGGAAATAGATTAAGCTAATGGGAGCGGTGCAGCTTCACACAGGCTGTAATTAACCAGCACGCTACAAATCACAGCTCGTAATAGAAGGTATATTGGACACGTCGCGGACACGTAGGGCAGGGTCGCTAGCCCGAACTGATGTTTCTGTTACGGCCCACAGCAATGAACAAGCAATAATTAAGAGTTTCGAGTCGTGACCTTCTCACAGGGCCGCCATTGCCTAGCAATTAACCTGCTGAAGGCGCCAGTGTCGACGCCGATAACTTGCTGTACGACTACAGAAGCTTTCTACTACATCTTATAGCCTTTTGTTAGGAAAGCAGTTCTCAATGTCGATGGCTCTTTTTTCTAATACTTTGATATTTGCCATTGTTTTTTCCAAGGTTACAAATTGTACATGTGATTTGTGTTAGAGTTATCCCCCTTACATTATTTTTCTTAAATATCGTTATCAAAACACGCATTCTGGTGTGCCAATTGAATGCATTACACTTGTATCAATTAATTCCAAACCCTAATTACATTTTAAAAAACCGGTTAAATCTGTGTTAAAGTGGAAATCTTTTCCATAGATACACGAATCAGTAAGGCAACATATATCCTTAAAACATAATTTTTGTGATAATACTCACCGCGTTTCATCGGAAATGTGTCCGCTGAAAATAAAATGTAAAATTTATTAGAAATATTTGCAAATATAAAAATTAATTTGAGCTTGAACTGAACAGTCCCAATCATATTCTCGAAGTGTTGGTTGTTTTTTCCAGCACGTCTTGGCTCTTGAGTTAAATTTATATAGGCGTTACAAGAAAAACAGCCCAAAATGACAATTGTATCTTACTTTATTTTATTGACAGTAAAGTAGCAAAAAATACAAATATCTCACTTTAAAAAGAAGATATGGGAAAGAGAGAGGAAAACAAAAGGAAAGCATATTGAACCTCTTCTAAACAAGTCGTAATTGAAACATTCCTCTCATATTGGTTCGTCGTATGTCGTCAATACTACCACTTTAAGTCCTGAATGAGGCAAGGTTTGGCTATAGTAGAACATTTAACGGAATCGTCTACAATGTTTATCATCTGGAAGCTCACGATCGTATTTTATAAATTAGAATAAAGTGTAACCGTTCACCTTTCCTAGTGCCGCAGCATCTTCCTATCCGTGTCTTAGGAACAACATGTCACCCATTACATAATACAATCAGGAAATCCTCAAGTTATTCCTAAATATAAACCTCATTCGCGGTATGATCTCTGAGGCCTACAATTGTGTACCATCCACTTTCGTTTTCAGTGCGTTACATGTACATATGTGTTTATCAAAAAATTATATTGATCCTTCCAGGAATGACCATGCAATATAACACTGAATAGCTTGTCATTTTATCTAAATAATAAACTTAAACAAAGGGAAATTAAATTTAAATAAATATTTAAAGCTGGAAGATTTAACATTGTGTATTTAAATTTAAAAAAATGCCGTGTTAAAAAAGGAAAGTTTACGACCGGCTATCCATCTGAGATTAAATGAAAACGAAATACAAATCCTTCTCATCAAATTACTTATAATGTATGCAAACATTCATAATAAACTTTTGTCTTTGACCGCTGTCCAATCCCTCGCCATTTTGATGTCACTTCTGTCGTCGTCAACGTAACGCCACATTGCCATGACGACATGTATGTAGCTTTAATTTTGTTTCAGAACGAGTATTGTCTTATAAGTTAATTTCCGGAAATACGATTTTGTCGTATTCACATATTATGGTAGCCATGTAGTTAAAATAATACAACAATCAAATAACGTAATAAAAGTAATATAACGGGTGGTCAAGTAATTAACATAACAAACCACAATTCATACAGCCGTGCTATTACTATAACATGGCACAATAGTCAAGGGATAAATTTAACTTAGCACGTACGGTCGTCAAGTGATAAATATAACATTACACGCGATACAATGAATATACATGCAAGTAATATAACTATGCATGGGGTTATCTGACGTCAGATATAGCACCAGATTTGTTGGCTCGAGAAAGTGTGTACCTCCACAAAATAAAGGAGCGTTATTTGTGACGTCAGATATATAAGGCATAATGTTCATTACATACATTTTGTTCACACATATGTTTCTTGTATGTTTCGTATAAATATTCAATTAACCTCCCGAAAACATGAAACGAACAGCAAAAAGGAGATATGGCTACTTAGGTAACACCACCTCGAGAATTTCCATAGTATGATAAACAATAGAGCTGTATCCCTTTGCTATTGAGGCGATGTCCCTGTAATGATAAAATATAAACCAATCCCACTGAAATGTATTATTCTTGGTTGTATCAAGTTTCCGTCCCTCGATGTCACACGTTAAGTAAAATCTAAGTTAGAGATAAATCGTTGTTGTAGACTTGGAGTTAGAATTTTGCCCTTGGGCACTGTATCTGTTTACTTCTAATAAAAAATAAAAAATAAAATACTTAACCTTTAAAAACTATTTTTTTTAACGATTTTACATTCGTTGTACAGGTAACATTTTGTATACAATTACTGTACAATAATTATATACGAAATAAGTGTTAAATCGTGCACTTTGTGCATATCGGAACATGTTGGGTGTGATTTGTCTTTACTAACGGAAAACACACGTCTAATTATATACTGTACCATCTATAACAACACACCATTGGTCGACACGTTATAGAATACTTACAGCTTAACACGCTCACATAGATGCCTTTCACTTTAAGGTCCGTACTCCGACAAATATAGGTTCCCGCGTCACTCATATTGCTGTGTTTTATACGTAGTTTACTAACTAACGTCCGTGTTTCAGGCATGCGATGTTTTGTAATGTGAATTGTATTCCTTGCACTGCTTTTGATTTTGATACCGTCCTTGAACCAGTCGATATCGTCCGGAGTCATCACCTTTCCTGTGGCGTTACACGATAATGTAATAGGGTTTCCCTTCTCCACGAAACCTCCGCCACCAAGCTGTACTGCTGTAAGAGAGGTTCAGAAATAATTACATACGATCCGAGTTATTTAACATTAAGTGTATGTAACAGATACATCAAATGATAATGCCGATTCATAACCTGTTACTGCGCAGTAGTATATGTATTATATAAATGTATTACAACATAAATCGATATCATATTACACTAAGTGATGTATTACAGCTGTTGTGAACAAGACACGGATTGGTACAATGTAGACTCTAGTAAAATAAAGCAGTGCTCTGTATTAATCCGTCATACCATGTATATGATTACATCATGCAGATTGAAGCTACAAAGGTTTTTGCCTTAACGACATTACCGCAGCGTCATAATTAAAAGTAAAACATGTCACAAATAAATAGCATGATAGTATATGTAGCTTGAGCTGTTTCTGAACATCTATGTTACATTATAATGTCGCAATTAACATACATGTGATAATAATACGATAAACTGAACACGAATTGTGATGGTTTAATAGGGAACGTTGAAAGTACGCAAGGAGGGAAAACCTAAATACATGTAACATCTACATATTATCCCTAACTAAAGTTCATCAGTTACCATGCATAAACTACATTTTTGCGATTAGATCATTTTTTTAGTATTTATTTACTCATCTATTCTTGATATATAGTCAATGCGCCATTATATTAGACAGATTGGGAAATGTATCTGTTTTTTCAAGACAACACATTGTCGACAAGTACATTTGTAAGCACTGTGCACTATCTATCTCAACTATTTCTGATTAATTTCTGATAGCCCGATTAGTACATATTTGTAAACAGTGTTAGTTAATCCGAAGTCTATCTAAAAATTACAATAATTGGCAATGCACAAAAACAACTTCTTAGATCCAGTTAATATATTTATCCAAAGCATGCTCAAGAAAAAATCACTACAACACGTAGAGAAAATAGCTACCGTGACCAGCCAGCGATAGAAACTACAGGTGTTCAACAATTCTAGACAACAACAATAAAAGCCACAACGGAACAAGGAAGCAATCTGAATCAATATCAGTGATGTTATCAGTGTCGTTTATCAAATATGTAGTATCTCTATAATTAAACAAGACATCCACATCACACTTCTAGGCTAGACTGATGACCATACTCGACGTTGACCACGCCCATTTGATCCCAGTTTCTACCACGAGTAAAGACTTGGATCGTTACGCTGGTGATCTATGTATTTCCTGGAGTTGACGGGAGCTATATCTGGAGCAATAAACGTTTTCCCTTTCGGATCTACATGTATGTCTTCTCTGTTCTTGTTATATTCATAACAACTGTAAATTCCGTTTGACGAAGTTCAGTATTTTGTTTGCAATTTTACTGACGGAAACCAAACGAGGATTATCAAAAGGGTTGTTTCTCTGTTTTATTTAAATCCTTTTTGAATATTTTGATTTTGATAAAGCTCACTTCACAAAATTAATTTAAATAAAGCAAAAATCGTTTTCGCTGCATTTTTTATTTGGTTATTTCGTAGGAAAATTGTTGATCAAGTTGGCAAATGATCTTTTACCTATAATTGCATCTTTATAAGAGTTCTGCTCAAAGAAATTACTCCTAAGCTTTGGCAAGTCTGGAAATGCATTACATTAGTAGCAATGTTAGACTCAAAAGGTACACGTGCCCTGTCCACGCTGGTTTTCAGTGATATATATGTGTTCAGCCTTCAATGGCGTCAGCTCTGGAATTTAGTATGGCAGGGAGTCAAAGTCTGTCTGGTTGGACTCCTGCATTGAGTATTTCCCAGACCAAATATCCGTCTTTTTGAACAAGAATGCTCACAGACGAACATGCAAACACCTCCAAGTGGAAGCGATATGCACTTTTCAAAAGGAAATAGTGCATATAGCTTTTGGCAATGAAGTTGTAGTCGGATATCGATTTTAAAATTCAATTTAGCGATGGTCTATTAATGTCGTATCGTTTAAATTGAGAGGACATTAAAACCATGAGACAATACATACTCCACCACAAGGTTTAGGAACCGGCATGCACTCCTCAAACAACACTACTGTGGCTGTGTTAACAGTCTAAGGGTGCCACAAGGTCGTAAACACACACGGTGAACCGGACACGCGATGCTTTTGTCAGTAAATGTGAGTGGTGCAAATAAAACTTCATGTAGACTAGACTGAAAATATACAATATTGTATCTTGTATTCATAATAACATCGAGATTGACTGAATGTCTGTACCTGGCAAGATAGGCAGAGGCCGTCGTGTGGGAACTGGAAGTAGACAACGAGGAAAGAGCAACGTAAACAAACAAAACAAAAGGTGAAGGAAAAACAATGGCTACAGTGGTGCCGTGGTAGACGTCTCGACAGGCTGGCATCTTAATACAGACCGAAACAGTGAAAGGGTGTGACTTTTAATCGGATAGATGCAGGTACTTTTCACGTCGAGGTGACTACCACGATTGCTGCACTGTGTACAGACTGATGAGTACTGTACATGATTGTCAATAAACATAGCATGGCACATGTTTGTAACATGTAAATAAATAGTGCATGTATAGTCTACACATATATTGATACAGGATATCACTACAAATAAATACAAACATTTAGAAACAAATGGTTTATCTCCCAAAGCAAAGTAGAACAACAGTTGACTAACTACTCTCCCAATCTAACTCCCGAGTTCTTATCACAAATCCTATCTGAAGTTTGTTCTTTAGCAATTACAATTTTCACCCTCATTCCAGCCTTCGTGTGATGACAAACATTAGTCCATATATATACATAGCAAAGAACGCTGTCTCCTGTTCATTGCTATGACACCATAGAGTACTGGGTCATTCACGAAGGTTCTGTCTGGTGTGTAGGAGAGAATTGCTAACTGGCTAAGTGTCGATGCAAATGGTTGTTGATGAATAATTAACCCAAATGAAGGATTCACTCGTAAGTGTTCAACGTTTCTTCAAAAGTGCTTGAATGATTAAATGCCGACCAAGAGTACATCATGCAACATTTTTAATTTCCAAATCTAATTTAAAATCCATTGTGTCGTTGGAAAATAGTAAAATGTTAAATGAATCACTTTTATGAGAAGCTGAAATGTGATAAGACGACAATAAACCAGTTACACTTTAAAGAAACTGCTAAGAAAGGACATGTGACGAACACAATGGAGACGTCTTCTCCTCAGATCGGGACTTGTCTAAGACGGGCCAAAGGCAGTCGACGAACCCGGCTACACGTACATGTGTGTTCATGTGACGTGCAAGGAGATTAAAGCACCGTGTGACATACTGAATATGGCCTTAAGGTAAATCCATGCAATGAATGAAACATTTTTTGCCTATTCAACTTGCTCTGACTTTCGCTAGTTAATTGTAAATTCGTCGACTGCCTTTGACGAGGTTGACATCCGCGAGTTGTCCCCACTTGCCTAACTTCCGGTTGTTCTCCACTTGCACTATTTTTGTACCAACTGGAACCAAATTGAAAAAAGATGTGATGAATTCTAAAACTAGACCAGCAGTAGCGTAAATGAAACCAAAACCAACAATGAATTTATAAAGATAAAAATCTACTCAAGACAATCGTTTTTTTCTTTTTAACTTGAAGGTGACTAATATATATATTGTTCCTGAAAGGAAATATATATACCTGGTGTTTGTCTTGATGCATCTGTAAAATAAAAAAGAAGATACTCTTAAATATGTTATCCTTTTTTATGTGCTGTAACAGTTGCAAGCCAATGCACATATTATACATACGTTGTATTGATTAATGAACAAACGATTAAATCATCACTCGTTAAACATATCATATAATGTAAACATTGATTTGTTTGTTCATTTATGAATACGTTTAATACTTAAATAAGTTTAGATTGTAGCGGTTGTATTTTGTAGTTTGAAGTCAAACGTGAGAGCGCACAAAAATTATTTGATTCATTGGTCATTGGTAGGTCCTCATTCATTATTTACAGAGGAATTTGAAAAATCATGGATGTCACTTTGAACAATTAGAACGATTTTCCATATTGCTCTTAATGTAATACGTATATTCATGACATTGGAATGATCTTCACGTGTAAGCAGCATAAAGGCTATATATAGAAAACTTACCTAACACTGTTAATGATACAGTTTTATTTAAGTCCTCCTTAGTACTAATTTGGCACTCATACTCCCCCGCGTGTTCCTTCTGCACGTTCTTGATGACCAACGCCCAGATCTGGCTGCGGTCTGCATGTTCAACGGAGTAAGAGTTGTCACTCGTAAATACAAAATCACCTATCGTCAAAGCATGTTTTTCTGACTTCCTCTTCCATATTACCTGTGAAAGACAAATGAATGGGTCAAAATGAAAAAAGGAAAACATATGCAACGAATCCTCAATACAAAATAACGAAATCCAAACTGAAACCCAACAAAAAGGCAACGACAAGAATTGAAGGGGCAAAAGAGGATGAAAAATAAGCATTAACCTTTAAAAAGGCCGGAGATGATCCGGTGGGATAAATGTTATTGCACCTCTTGCGGTACCAATGTCCAGTCACATTTCGTAATGTCGCGCTGGGTTTGTCAGTTAGATATATCATAGAAAACATCAATGAATATCACATAACAGTCAGCAAATTAAAAGCAAACGTCGTATCAAACAAATGATTACGACTACCAAAACAATAAGGTCAGGGGATATTAACGAATTGCCTTTCATGAAAAGGATAAAATATATAGTTCAATATATGACTGCCACTTCATTGCTGGCATTTAATTCAAGCAAAAAGGAATTTCCAACGGAAAAGATTATATTCGAGACCAAAAGTCTGCGATACAGCTACAAAAGTGAGGATACACATCCTAACAGCTAGAACCCCGAGTGCACTTCAGGCAATGTGCGAACATCTTACCCCGGTGACCTCACCACTAACAACAGTGCTGTCTCGGAAGTATTCGTACACAAGTGTGCAATCAAACCCCATTTAATTTGCATATGGATAACGTTTGATTAATTGCCGACGTCTCCTGGGATTTTAAATGCTGTCTTTAATTCAATGCCTTGATCTGCGTTCAGCAATGTTATGCTAAAACATCAATATTCTTTTCGGTGTTTGTTTTCCCGTCAACAATTACAATATTGTTTCATTTTAGATATTGGCTAGCTACAGATATATTGCGTGATACAACCTCCATAACTATGACACTAAAACACTTCCTCTCACATTCTTTCATTGATTAATAATAAAAAAAATCGACTCTGTGAAAACTGACCCAATTTTTGCTATGATCTTATGAAAGATTAAAAAAGCATATCGCTTCCTGGGAATAAAACAATAGCGAGTCTCATAACATATTCTCATGAGACACCTTAAATAATGCTGCGGATGATCTCTAAAGCCCCTTCTTTACATTAAAAACCTGTTATGATAAACCACGAGGACGCCCAGGCCAGCTTATGTGCTCGTTGTTGTGATTCACGGCAACAGTTCTCGGCACTAGCCAATCGGAAAGTGTACCTCAATACGTGATCCTGTTGCCGGACCATTGTAAATGTGTTTTATGGGGCCTGCTATTCTCAGATCCTGCTCCGATCGACCCCGCTCGATTTGATAAGACATAAATGACGGAGTTCGTACTTAATATCGGGCTAGCCTGGAACAGACCTCATCGGGCCAACGTCTATAGACATGGTAATGTCTCTATGAGAGGAATCAGTTAATATAACTGTTTCGAGAGAAGAAGCAATACTATATATTCCCATTCATATTGACAATTGTGATATAATGGACACTGGTACATCCTGCTCTAATGAAACCAATGCAAAGTTCTAAATCTGTCGGGCACATAGAAAGTCTTTTGGCCGCCTCAATAATACCCCGATAATTGGACAATAGTATTATATGACCCAATCAACGTCAGCAGGACGTTTTGGCAGATCGTATGGCATTCACGTTCGCACATTGGTTACTGATAGGTCTTATACCATTCTGAAAATAAGAATTAAAGCGACTACCCGTATATTTAATTCTATTAGTAGGTTATTTATTATATTAAGTAAAACTTAAGCAAAGTAATGTACATGTATCATTATTGAAATATTTTACCGCGGTATGCCTGCCCAGTGCACTTAATGAAGTTCGTCTGCTGTATTATCCTCTTTAAAGGAAGGTTAATTCGACGCGGATAGAGCTGAATGCTCAGTGTTATTAGGCTAATTCGGTAAAGTCTGTACGCCATGACTCGCCAGCATGAAACGTTCCTGTGTTGGTCTTCATGTCTGGCTAACACGGAAGCGCAAATAAACCACCAGATCACAACAGGAAGTAAATGCTAATGAGCATACAGGACTCCCCTGACTTCAACATCATCAGAAGGATCAGTGAGCCTTAATGACGAACAACTAAACTTCCTCACAACAAACGTAACCGATATCTACGTCATACATGAACGCAATGCTTCTGTTCTGGAACCCAGCAATCGCTGTATTTCTTATTAAACCTAATGTTGTTTGTATGTTAAGTTAAGTCAAACAGTTTCATTGTTTTATCTACTACCAAAAAGTATCAAATAATCGTTAGATCGTTTCCTTTGTTTTCTTTTTCATTTTAGTTATTTGGTTGTTAGATATATTGACAGAGACAAGTGTGCTTCAAATGTTGTTTCAATCGATAGAGCGTGTGATTTGAATGTGTGTTTAGTAATGGATGATGGTCTTATACATGTAGTAATGCAACAGTTACTTTTTCTAGGAATTGAAGTGTCTTTTTTATTTTTTTGTGAAAAATGTTTGGTTCTTATTTTTGAGGTACATGTATTTTGTTAGTGTCCTTGTAGCGATGTGCCGGTTTGTGGAAGTTGATAGGCAGTGCTATGATGGTTAAGTGTTGTGTGAGTGATGTGAAGGTTTAGTGTTGTGTGAGTGATGTGACAGTTTAGTGTTGTGTGAGTAATGTGACGGTTAAGTTATATGTAAGTAATGTGACGGTTAGGTGGTATGCGCGTGATGTGACGGTTTGATGTTCTCATGGTGATGTGACGGTTCAGTTATTTGAAAATGATGTGACAGTTTAGTGTTATATGAGTGATGTGACGGTTTAGTGTTATGTGAGTTATGTGACGATTTAGTGATTTGTTAGTGATGTGATGATTAAGTGTTTTGTTAGTGATGTGACGATTTAGTGTTATGCGAGTGATGTGACGGTTTAGTGTTACGAAATGATGTGACAGTTTAGTGTTATATGAGTGATGTGCCGATTAAGTGTCATGTGAGCTATGTGACGGTTTAGTGTAATGTGAATGAAAAGACGGTTTAGTGTTTTGTTAGTGATGTGACAGTTTAATGTTATATAAGTGATGTGAAGATTTCGTGCTGTGTGAGTGATGTGACGGTTAAGTGGTTTGTTAGTGATGTGACGATTTAGTGTTTTGTTAGTGATGTGACGATTTAGTGTTATGTTAGTGATGTGACGGTTTGTGTATGTGAGTGAGGTGAAGATTTAGTGTTTTGTTGGTGATGTGACGGTTTATTGTTTTGTTAGTGATGTGACGATTTAGTGTTTTGTTAGTGATGTGACGGTTTATTGTTTTGTTAGTGATGTGACGATTTAGTGTTTTGTTAGTGATGTGACGGTTTTGTGTTATGTGATTGATAAGATGGTTTAGTGTTTTGTTAGTGATGTGACGGTTTAGTGTTATGTTAGTGATGTGACGGTTTGTGTATGTGAGTGATGTGACGGCTTTGTGTTATGTGAATGATAAGACGGCTTAGTGTTTTGTTAGTGATGTGACGATTTAATATTTTGTTAGTGATGTGACGATTAAGTGTTATTTTAGTGATGTGACGGTTAAGTGATATGTGAGTGATGTGACGATTAAGTTATATGTAAGAAATGGGACGGCTATGTGTTATGTGAGTGATTTGACGGTTTATTGTATGCGAGTGATTTGACGGTTTATTGTTATGTGAGTGATGTGACGGTTAAGTTATATGTACAATGTAAGTAATGTGACGGCTATGTGTTATATGAGTGATGTGACGGTTTAGTGTTGTGTGAGTGATGTGACGGTTAAGTGTTATGTTAGTGATGTGACGGTTTAGTGTTATGTTAGTGATGTGACGGTTAAGTGCTATGTGAGTTATGTGACGATTTAGTGTTATGTTAGTGATGTGACGATTTAGTGGTTTGTAAGTGATGTGGCGGTTTAGTGTTATGTTAGTGATGTGACGGTTAAGTGTTATGTTAGTGATGTGACGGTTTGTGTTATGTGAGTGATGTGACGGTTTAGTGTTATGTTAGTGATGTGACCGTTTAGTGCTATGTTAGTGATGTGACGGTTTGTGTTATGTGAGTGATGTGACGGTTAAGTGTTAGGCCTATGTAAGTGATGTGACGGTTAAGTGTTAGGCCTATGTAAGTGATGTGACGGTTAAGTGCTACATGTATGTTAGTGATGTGACGGTTAAGTGCTACATGTATGTTAGTGATGTGACCGTTTAGTGTTATGTTAGTGATGTGACGGTTAAGTGTTATGTTAGTGATGTGACGGTTTGTGTTATGTGAGTGATGTG
>JAUMHH010112643.1:0-20040 GCA_032359455.1 Chlamys rubida
CTTCTCCTTCTTCTCCTTCTTCTTCTTCTGTCAAAGTACAGTCCTCCTAGTGGGGTATCTTGTACTGCGTACTGCTTTTCTGACAAATATCGATCGTGGAAATGTGTACTTGATTAGCCAGTTGTTAAACCAAACTAAACAACAATATGGATGGACTAGATTTATCAATTAGTGGGCCTAAATAAACAAAAATGATAATCGAGGTACTTGAATAATGAGTTAGTGGGTCAAACTAAACGATAATCGACAAACTTGATTTTTCAGTATGAAGGTCGCAGTAACCGATAATTGACGAACTTAATTAATCGGAGCATCCCTGTTTTTGTATTCACACTGCTTTGAACGTTATGAACCAAATAAAGGTATGATATAATGAAGCAAGGCTAAGTGGTGTCTCCTCAGTTTATGTCATACTGTTAACTACCATGGCTTGACCTGGGCCTCTTTAATGTTGATTTGATTCGAGCACGTATTCCACAACCTTGAGACAATTCTTTGAGAAGGAACTCCCAAAACGGACTATTTATAATGTATCGATATAGACCAAGTGCATTCAGCGAGATGCCAACATAAAACTAAATATAGTTAACTATTTTCCTATCCTGGCATTACAATCCACTTAGAGGTGAAACAACACGACGGGGTGATAAATCATAAGCTTGCTGTATCTGCCACATGATAAATCTGAGACATGTTCAGGGACAAAGACTAAAATAAAATTGACCTGTTACACCTATTACATGTACTATACTCTTTTCTCGTCCCTACTGCTATCCTAATTGTGTCCGTGACATCTCTCTTGACAACCGTCGCCAGTATTGCAATGACGGAAACCCCGACCAAGCAAACTGTTTGATCTACGTGTAGGTAGCACAAATTATGGCATATTATGGCAGCACATGCTCTGCGCTGTAATATTCATTCGGTATGGCACTATAAAAGAGCCGTTAGAAACACGGACCATAGCAAGCGGAACGCCTCATATGAATAAACATCTACAGTAATGCAACAGAGTGTACTTCAGACCATAAATAATTTAACTCTATGTTCTTGACCTGAAACTCATATTCATGGGCTTAATAACACACCATGTCCTTTTGCTAAAATAAAAAAAAATGCACCAGCTAATTAATCACCTTGATTAACAGAGAAGGGAACATGCTTCATTTCGGTATGTTTTAATCTTATAAGGGAAATGAAAACTCTTTGATCATTAGCCAAACATTTAGAAAAGCACTACAATCAGGTAGAACGGACTGGAACCATTATCTGTGGTCTGAGTGAGGCCTAGGCCGTTTTCGTTTAACCGGCTGAACCGGTTGGACCACAGCTGTTCTTTTATTAAATAAGGTCGGATATAGTAATCTGATGCTGTTTTCAGACGAGCCTTGACAAAGCCTTGCAAGGCCTGCGTAAACATTTGCAGGTCCGCCAGGATTTATACCCAAAAATGTTACCGGCTGTGCCGCATAAACGAACAGGCCCCTGCATGCAGGCATTCCTACTACCGGGTAGACATACACAACAAAACAGAACAAAATGCTCGCATGAAAGAGTTTGACCACGTTGTAGTTAGTATGCAGTGGTGACGAGTGTGACACTTGGATGAGATGATAATTACGATGATTATGACAATGACGACGGAGCACACATAGTTGGAGATAAGATAACACATTCATCCTAGGTTATAAGTACATAATCTGTGTTAAAAACAAGTCCACAACATCAACATGGCGATGTGGTTTAGATAAAGTCCAGATTAAACTGTACAAAAAATAGTAAAATAAGGAAGCGTTGTTTTAGCGAGATTTTGCAAGGTAGAGCTAGATTTGAGGCGATTTTTATAAACATAGCCGAAAAAGGTAGAGGGGTGTCAGCTGTGAGTGAGACTGCGGCGGGGTTATGATGGGGGATATATAAGTAATGATAAAGTAAAGAGGTATAGGAAGTAAGTAAATGGTTATCAGACAATATGATAACTACATGGTAAGTGAAATACACTTCTTAAAAAATACAAACAATAGTCATAAAAGGTAGAGCTGTTTTGATGTGTAAATTGTTTGAATAATAAAATGATCATTCATGAATTACATAACATTCTATTTTGGATAAAGCTCTTATTGAAAGGAGTAGCATAGCATAAGAAATATCCGTAAATAAATGCATTTTGTAGCGATAACCGAAAGCTGTATGAAAGAAACTTTCTGAAACGATTTGATACTGTAAATTACGGTGAGTTGTACTACAGATCTGTTTTCTCATCAACATTTGTATACTACTAATAATGATCGTTTTAGAAGACATGATCGCGAATACAATGTTGAGTCATATACTCTGAAAGTAGTTGTTGCCGTGTATATTATTTCCTGAATTTGCGAATTTATAAAAAGAAATATTAATATGGAAAAGAATGAACAAAACCACGATTTTTTTCTTCTCGAAAACACGAGATTTCTCGAGTTGATAATCTTCAGCGTATTCTGCATACAGTGTATTTGTTTTCGTGACAGTCTATTTTTGCGGCAAGACGAATCCACAAATTTACACAGGCGCGAAATAAGCTATGTCACGCCTGCATCGCAAATTCAGTACAGCGCAAACAAGTTATCTGATTGACAAGACGGCGAAAATAAAACTGCGCGAAATCCTAGTCGTTCACAGTATGTCTACAAAGTCTTACACTACAGGAGAGACTGCAGGAGATTAAAACACAGCACGTGAATACAATTCTGACTAAATTACACCCACCCCGTACCATCTCTCATTACCCAATGTGTATACTTCACAAGAAGTTACATATACCAAGATTTCGGTAATTGGTTTTGACAATTTAACAAAATGGCGGATAATTGTGAACTCATTACTGGTACAGGTATGTTACTGTGTCTATCGTACATCGTTTATCACGGAGGAGAGTTCTACAAAGCTATTCTTCAAGCTGGAGCCAAGTAGGATTGAGAAACAGGTCTGGAATCTAAAAACACGTGTTCTTTCTACAAAAACCAGAAAATGTTTTGGAGTCTCGATGTTCTAACCTAAGGAAATAATTACTGTAACAAGCTAGCCCACTGTAACCATTTCTCCCTAGTCTGTCTCTGGGCTGGCAACAGTTCAAATCTGCAGTAGAAATTGCGTCAAAACACGAAAGATATACCGAAGGAGAAGCCAATAAGGTATATCTGGGTTTGTACAAATGTTTAAAACCATTTTATTCTACAAATTGCTACTTCTGTAAAATAATCAAGTTAAGATGAGGTGATCGCGTACATGTAACAACTGCCTTTAAAACAAAAGTCCCTTAAACCGGAAGTAAGCCCGTGGCATGCTTTCCGGAACACGTGTTTTTGACAGCTAACTTGATTAAAATTTTAAGTTCATTTCTGTGCAACAAATACTTTCACGTGACAATTCCAGTGAATTGAATATGCAATTATTCAAAGCAATTTGGTAAAACAGACACAATGATTGACATGGGTGTTCGTCTATTTTATGGAGTGACATTGTATTCCCATACAATTTTGACAGTTGGCATCCGATAATTTAAATCGTCTGTCATTGTCAGGGTGGCAAAACGACGCTATGTAATCTTCAAATCGTATTAATCATGTTCATTGAACAAAACCAAAAAATGTCGCTGTATGGGATATTATTAGGTGTTCGGGTTATTATTAAAGCGTCACTTTCGATTCATTTATCACATGCGGCATCGGGAAAACGGAATGAACTTCTGGTACTAAATCGCACGATCATATAAGGCGACCGACGTGGGACCCCTAACATCGCGAATCCTGGTCTTATTGGTGACATCGATACGTGTCTAGTATATGAGTTATATCATAACGTGGCTATCCAGTTTGTGAGTTTTTGTATGACGTGTCAAGTGTGTGAGATTGAGTGTGGCGTGTCAAGTGTGTGAGTATTTGTATGACGTGTCAAGTGTGTGAGTATTTGTATGACGTGTCAAGTATGTGAGTATTTGTATGACGTGTCAAGTGTGTGAGTTTTTGTATGACGTGGGCAATGTGTGAAATTTAGTGTGACGTGTCCAGTGTGTGAGTTTTAGTGTGACGTGTCCAGTATGTGAGTTTTAGTGTGACGTGTCCAGTTTGTTAGTTTTATTATGACGTGTCCATTGTGTGAGTTAATAATCACGTGTAAAGTGTGTGAGTTTTTGTATGACGTGTCAAGTGTGTGAGTTTTATTGTGACGTGTAAAGTGTGTGAGTTTTATTATTACGTGTCCAGTGTGAGTTATATAATGACGTGTCAAGTGTGCGAGTTTAAGTACGATATGTCCAGTGTGAGTTTAACATGACGTGTCCAGTGTGTGAGTTTATAATGACGTGTCCAGTGGATGATGTTTAGTATAACGTGTCCAGTGTGTGAGTTTAGTATGACGTGTTCAGTGTGTGAGTTTAACATGACGTGTCAAGTGTATGAGTTTTAGTATGACGTGTCCAGCGAGTGAGTTTCAGTCTGACGTGTTCCGTATGTAAGATTTAATATGACGTGTGCATAGTGTGAGCTTTTTTGTGACGTGTGCATAGTGTGAGCTTTTTTGTGACGTGTGCATAGTGTGAGCTTTTTTGTGACGTGTCCATAGTGTGAGCTTTTTTGTGACGTGTCCATAGTGTGAGTTTTTTTGTGACGTGTCCATAGTGTGAGCTTTTTTGTGACGTGTCCATAGTGTGAACTTTTTTGTGACGTATCCATAGTGCGAGTTTTTTTGTGACGTGTCCATAGTGCGAGTTTTTTTGTGACGTGTCCATAGTGTGAGCTTTTTTGTGACGTGTCCATAGTGCGAGTTTTTTTGTGACGTGTCAAGTGAGTAACATTTAATTTGACGTGCCCAGTGTTTGACTTTTAGTATGACGTGTCCAGTGTGTGAGATTATTATTACGTGTACAATGTGTGAGTTTTATTGTGATGTGTCAAGTGTATGAGTTTTAGTAACACGTGTCATATGTGATATTTTTGTGACGTGTCCAGTGTGTGTGTGTGCGTTCAGTATCACGTGTGCAGTATGTGAGGTTTAGTACCACGTGTCCAGTGTGTGTGTGTGCGTTCAGTATCACGTGTGCAGTATGTGAGGTTTAGTATCACGTGTCCAGTGTGTGTGTGTGCGTTCAGTATCACGTGTGCAGTATGTGAGGTTTAGTATCACGTGTGCAGTGTGTGAGTGTCAGATTGTGTGTTTTCAGTATGACGTACCCCGTATGTGACGTGTTTGGTATGATGTGCCAATGTGGGACGTTTTAGCAAGACGTGTCTAATGAGTGCCGTTTTAATATTACGTGTCACTATATGTGGCTTTTAAGTATCATGACACGTTACACGTTGCTGGGGTACGGGCCCCTCGAGTGGCCCCTGTGAAATGTCAACAAGCCCCCCCCCCCTCCATACTCTAAAAATATAGTGTAGTTTCCCAGAATGTAATGCGGCGATTAGTCATATTTAAATACCCAAATTATTTGACATTGGATGCCTTCTAAAAAGCATTTCAAATACATGCTATATCTTTTGAAACATTTTGTCACATCCAGTTTCATTATAAATAAAATATACTTGCTATAAACAATGTAAATGTTACGAAAAAGACACAAGTTATTTAAAGTCAGTTTGTTTAAATTGTTAAGACATGTGGTATGTTTAAAATTTAACATTATAGATGCCAGATTCCAACGTCATTTAGCATAACTACGAAAAAAGACATTTTTAGAATTTGTTTGTCTCGCACTTCGATATGGTAACCGTTTATATCCTGTAATTAGTTAAACATGTATCAGGACAAGTGGTTATTTGATTTTAACAGGTTTCGATTGTTTTCATTTTCTCAACATTTCATATTTAGACTAAATCTTTGAAATTCGTCTTCAGTTTTGGCCTTAGACCAGGGTCAATGGCTTTGGTATATCTGAATATCTCCCACACTCACGGATTAACAGATAATCCTGATTAGGCTCAAACCACAAAACGATGTACGATTTAGGTTAAAAAGAGTGTAGACAAGATCAACATACGAGAGGATTTGTTTTTACAATCGGCCATTCCATATAGCGGTTTGGGTCTGAAGCCCATATCTTTCATAATAATTTATAATTATTGCGCTGGACTTCTTCAAAGAATGCCAGACTCGTTCAGCCGAACTTTATAAGTAAATAGTCATCTTATTGCATATAATTTAGTTTTAAAAAAGTAACATGAAATATCTTGGGGTTTGTACAGAACAAAATGATGGGGTTTGTTTTGGATAAAATATAGAAAAACCTAAAAAAGAATTTATACTCTATCGTATATAGGAGCCAAAACTCGGTCCTATAACGGGGAAAACCCACTGTTATAAATTACAGAAACAGTCATTATAATTAGTTACAGTCAAAGTGGTAAGTAGGAGCCACGTTTTGGGGGTCGGGTTTCCAAGTGCAAAGTACGATGCACGGAGTGGAAGCGAATTTGTTCAGCGGAGCGTGTTAGATTTTGGTTTAGAGGTTCCCTGGAAATTCTCTGGGCAGCTCCCAAAGTCACGGTTGATGGGATAATCCGTCATAGTCCCAAACCACAGAATGGTGTATTAATTAAGACACAAGTGGGTGTAGTGAGATTAATCTGTGAGGGGGAGGGTTGGGAGGGGTAGGTCGGGAGGAAGGGGTCACGACTGTTTCTGGCACCATGCTTGGGAGTGTACTATGGTGGGAGTAAATGTCGTTAATGTAGCTTATTTAAACAGTCGTTATCAAGAAAAGGTTACGCTAATGGTGGTTAAATTCAGTAAATGGACAATAACATGCATAGTGGTATTTTTTTCTCTTTATGTCGATTACAGGGTTTATTGTTACCAGACTACTGAAGACGTCATAAAAATGACGGGAAAGCGTACCACCTTGTCGAAGGCCTGTTGATCATGAACTTGCAGATAAAACTACGAGTAGCCTCCCTTTGGACCGTTTGGTACATGAGGCGACAAACACTAACTCCAGCTTGACTAATTGAAATTAAGGCTTTTTTTAAAGATACAAATATACGTGAAAGTAAGAAAGACATACTATTAAAGTATATATATTAGCGGTGTTCTATTTTTAGCGCTTTAAACATTGCGCTATTTTTTAATTGCACTAGTTCACTTTTTTATATAGTTTTCTATAGGCATATATTGTAATCGCGCCAATTCATCAATGCGCTAATCTGTTAGAATTCGACAATGCGCTAAAATGTGTGTCCGCTTAAATAAATAATCTTACAGTATCACAATTGGAGTGAAATGAAAGTTATAATCCATGCTCATCTATTTATTGTGCAGTAAAAACACAAAGGTAAGATTCTTTTTCTAGTTTTTTTCCGAACACTGTTATACCATGAAACAGAATGCAAGCTTCAGTAGCTGAGGCTCCCCTCCTGGTATCGTTTAAGAGGGGGCTGTATTCTTTTAATGTACGTCTTGACGAAGTCCGGAAGTAATATGAGAATCCTTCTCTTGGCCGCCAGATTGGTTCTCTACAAAAATACTGAAGATAGACACGCAGACACTCTAAATTTTCTTCTGTTTCTTTATCTTTACTTTCAATAATTATATTGCTGCTTTAAATAAGTAAACGTTCCTTTAATCCTTTCCTTTCTTTCCACGTGACATTCTACGCGTTTGCGATGTCTCTTATTTCTGCTCTTTTTCACAACTTTTGATTTCAAGTTCTTTTTTGACTCCGTCGTACCGTCAACACAGGATTGTGTAGCTGGACAGCTGTGACTATCGTGTTGCTAACATTCTGTTTTTAGCTGTGTGACGTTGAATATGGTGTTGATGGGCCGTAAGACTACCGTGTGATCCTGTGTGACGTTGAATATGGTGTTGATGGGCCGTAAGACTACCGTGTGATCCTGTGTGACGTTGAACATGGTGTTGATGGGCCGTAAGACTACCGTGTGATCCTGTGTGACGTTTAACATGGTTTTGATGGGCTTTCAGACTATCGTGAGGCCTTATTTTCGCCGTATTATATTTTTGACCGTGAAGACCTGAATAACGTTGTGATATTAATGGGCTGTAACTAATTATACTCCCGTAAAGATGTTTTGTAAAATGCTGTCGCCTTGTTTCGACCCGAAATAAAGATCGTTAACTATTTCATCCCTAAAGACACATTTGAACTCTTCCAATTCAAAGATTGGAATAGTTAATTATGAAATTTCAGAGGTGAATGAGTTAAACAAATCATGATACTGCTTCTAGTAGTATGGCGTTGGCAGTTAACATTCAGTGTCTAGTCAAACTGATAGACGTTATAGACCGTTAGTGATCTACAACCAGATTAAATACAATATATATTTTCATGAAAGCCTCGATATGAAGTCAGACCTATTTTTAGAGAGGATGTGCTGTTTCGTTAGATGACCACTCTACACATACAATGTATCGAGCCAAGTCACCAACACATTTAGGTTTCATTGCAAATTTAAATTCAAAATTACTGTAAGTAGAAAATTAATGCCAAACGTTGCAGTTTACACAAAAATGGCGGACATTTCCTTCAGAAAATTGTTATATTGTAATTGACGGCTCAGCATTAAAGAAATACGACAGGGAGTCAATTGTTTATAGATCCTTCCCATTCACCGGCTTTTATTCCATCTCAAAATGCCAAAGTCCATAACCCACTACAGTTTTGTCATTGTATCTTTCAACATGTTGGCACAAAGCATGCTTAATTGGCAAGACGAACATTTGTATCATTGCCCAACACATCGCATCAACGCTGAATCGGTATTACGTCAAGAGATTTTTTCATTTGAAGTAGATTTGATTTGACAATTTACATCCTTTTTTTTTGCAGGATTTACCGTTCTTAACTTTTCTGAAAATAAAACATTTGTAACTGTGCATTCATCAATAGAACGATGAGATCAACGCTTGATCGACAGCTTCTATTGTTCTCTATAAACTTGCTAGCATGATTCTTCAACATACAAATCTGAAGATATAGTCCGCAATATAATTTGTAGGAAGAAGCCCTCAAAGGCTTTTCAGAGGACCAGATTTCGCCTCATTTTTGTGTGATTCATGTTGCCTTTCCTTTTGTTTAGGTTTGTGTTCAGTTGTTGACTTTTCTTGTCAGGATCTAAGCCAGGAGTTTGACCTTTTGTATTGGCGATGTGGTACATTTAAATCAAAGAGTCGGGATTTTGTCTTTGTGTTTTGATAATGTGGTGTATTTTTATTGACTTTGAACTTAGGTTTCATCCGCGAGTATTTTGTGAAGACGGTACATTTGTACCGACATTTATCTAGTATTTTGTTCTCCTGTATTGCTTTTGTGGAACTTTCTTTAAGTCTACTTTAAGTTTGAAAAGTCCCATTTATATTTTGTTACATACGTACATAAAATGTGTCGATGTCAGACAGTACTAACTCTTTAGTTTCAACAGGAATTTGATCAAACAAAAGAAATGTACCTATACCTACAAATTTTAGGGTGTAAATGTGCTTCCATCTTTTATTCAATAATGATGTCACAACCTCGAGAACCTGCTTCCAACAGTTCTTTACACGTGTGACTCGTGTTAGAGTTATCTCCCTTTATTTTCAATCATAGAATTTTTAAAATACTTATTTAATATTCAGAAATAATTGGAGTATAATTTATTTATGCATTTCATGTACATTTCAAATGACAGTTACCATTCAATATCCAAATTTTAAAACCACTCGTACAAATAGTTTTCATGTCTTGTGGTGTTGAACACTTTTGAAAGGAGATGCTTTTCAAAAATAGGTACATGGCATATCTCCTTAAATAACATTTTCTAAATCTGATAAAAAATAGAACGTCCACTTTGCCAAAATGGAAACAAGGGCAGTAAGGTAGACAAGAACAGTTACAGACCAAGCGATCTGAACAACTGCCAGTTTTTCAATAAACAAAGCAGACAGTGGGGGTGGGAATCGTGTGCCGAATTTGACCACACAATTTGATATAAACAGCATCAGTTATAAGAAAATCAAGTTAAATTATAATATTTACTCCATGCTACTTATCCATGGCAAGAGTTCATTATACATAAGTACTTGTACATGTACAAAAATGGGTTATAAACAAATTTAGATTTTTGACAATCATCTACTGTAATTCATGAATAACAAATTAATGTTTCAAATGTGTTTTGTATCAAAACCAGACTTTACGCCTACTATGATATGAAGTATATTCTGTGTGGGTGGAACTCTAAAGTAGATCTCCCTTCCCTGTAAAGCAATCAGTGATTTTATCTTTACAATAAAGACCAATTAAAACTTAATCGAATATCAAGAACTAGATAACTACAGATTTGATTAGACTCGATATTCTTGCAGTAATGTAGAAACAACTGAAAATGGGAAAAAGGTAATGATGTACATTATTTTCTAATGCAGAATCTCATAATTTCAGCAGATGGATTCAACAAAAAGTACATGTACATGGCATTTGATGTGTAACTACATTTTGTGTATTGTCCTATAGCTGCCCTGTAAATTCTTTTAACCCTTTCACCCCTATGTAACTTAAGTAGACTCTGCCATGCATTGATCTGGATGGGTCCATTATGGTCTACAGTGGTGAAAGGGTTAAGGATGGGTACTACTGAAAAACGCAATTCTCAAAATAAGTTTAAGGTTATTCATTCTTTTTTTATAACATGCTTTGCACCAAAACTTTATTATAATTCGTTGAGCTGTACCCCTATTTCTTGGTACAGTTCTACAACCTTCATCACCACGGCGGCAACTCCTTCATTTATTCTTTCTCTTGGGATGCCTCTTACAAACTTAAGTTGCAACTTGTTGAGAAGATCTAGACCTGTTTTAAAGAACAATTAACAAGACAACCAATGACAGCTGCTGGCGCTGTTACCTGGATAAATAATTCTCTAATGTCAGCAATATTAGCCAAACTTAATTTTTTTTATTTTTGAAAAACAACAGATCCCAGAGGTTTCTTAGAATCCACCACTGTCTATATCAGTCCCATATAAGTCTGAATCTTCTCTCTTCTTTCTCTTATTTTGTCAACAATAAACACATAAAGCAATTTCTCACGAAAATGTCATCCTTATGCTTTTGACATCTTCTTTACAAAGTAAAATTGATTCAGAGAAATAAAATAAAATGAAAAACACCACAAAACTAATCTGTTTCACATTGATGAGTTTTATTTTACAAAAGAAATGAAATGTAATGATGTACATTCTTCCTGTTCTACTTTCTCTCTCTCCTGTCAACATTTGTTCCCTTACTGTATTTACAACTCTGTCAGACATGAATGTAAACAAACATAAAAAACCATAACAAAATATTGACATTTCACATACAGGTTACACAACTATAGCTATTGTAAACAACACCTACATACAAACACCTGGGCTAGCAACCAGGTGCCAATCTCCACACTGGACTGTAATTATAGGCAGTTTTCTTGTTTATGAATTCACAGAATTCATGACAAAATGCCCTTACACTTGTGTCAGCAGTAGTACCTTAAACTTAACTTCTAAGTTCTAGTAAAACAACTCTCAAAAATACGAAATCAGTTACACCAACCTACTGACGGACTACTAGATGTTTAGTATTGAGATTCCAAAAGCAATACACATTGTCTATATAATATCTAATGCTCTCATTCTTGAACATAATACAATTCTAATATATCCTACAGTATTTGATCTTTTAAACACCAATTTCTTTCTAAAACAACCTCCTACCTCTTTTCAGCCCCATCCCTTCACTAAAGCTTACATATACAGGCAGTACTAGGATTTGATCTTAATAGCAATTCATGTAATTGAATATTCAAACACATTTATGAGGTGATTTTTTTATAAAACAAATCTTTTACCAAACATTTTTCAGAACAATATAGCACCATAGATGTATTTCAACAGCATGAAAAAATGCTTCATTTCAAAATGTTTTGTAAAGCACTTAATTAAGCAGTTTTCCTCAGATCAGAGCTTCAACTGTAGGTACCAGGGTAAAAGGCTGTCATTTGAAAATGATTTTTGTTCTCAAATCCAATTTTGATAAATTGTTTAAATCCGTTATTTTATATCTTTTCCTGAAACATAACATAGAACAACCATTGCGACCTTGACCTTGCTTTCAAGGACACTTGCGTTCCACACAGCTGCGACCTCCCTCCTCGTACTCCTGTTTAGATATCCACATCTGCTGGAAAGATCCCTGTAAGAAATAAAGATCATGTTAGTCAAAATGTGAAACACTAATATCTTCAACCTCTTTTCTAACAGTAAAATATCTAGTTAAAAATAGTAAACTAGAAATGTTTAAAAAAAAAAAAACGCAAAATAAACCCCACAATACCGATGCAGTATGTAAAAATGTTCAAATACAATTTCTCCAACACATAACTTTCTTCATCAGTTTTAAAAAAAGGGGTTTGAACTTCGCCACCTCAGAAATAACAATATTGGATTTTAATTATTTTCCCCCCAAGGAAGTAAATATCGCAAATTTGTGGTGTACACATTTCAGTATTAAAGCAATATTTATTAATTATGAACATCACTTTTTTATATAGTCATCTTGTGAATGAGAAAGATGTAAAGTTAAATGGTTCTATCATATATTACTCTTAAACATATACTCGGACACTTATAAACAATTAAAAACAAATATTCTATCATGAACATCACATTTCAAAAACTGAAAATATAGAGATTTTACTTTGTTTCATTTCAAAATGAAAATTCAATGACACTTCACTTTAATTCAAATGTTTATAAATGTAGTACAAATTTTATTAATCACCCGTATTATATATAACAAATCTGCCAATACAAAAATCAGATAACCACAAAAAGATGCTGCTTTAAATTTCCAACAAGAACTAGGTATCATTTATATGTATCTAGGGAGCCAGTCACATTAACACACTGTCGCTGGTTTAAACACGTGTCAGTGCTTTCCCTTGCTAACTTAACTTTCGTAACGACTGGCTGATAACACTGTTAGCTGAATCATAATGGATATTCCAAAACTGGTCTTCTCTTATCTTTTAAAACTGAATTCTAAAACCATGTCATTAGCAGATGATTATATAGGTGGTAAAACAACTAGCTCAGAGTCGGAGAACTCAATCCCATACTGATTGACAATTCATCAGAGTCTGAGAACCCAATCCCATACTGATTGACAATTCATCAGAGTCGGAGAACTCGATCCCATACTGATTGACAATTCATGACAAACATCCTATTATTTAAATTTGGGAATTAACATGAATGATTCAGGAGGACTTGAACAATTAAGAAATCGTTTGTTATGACTCACATATCCCTTGACGTAATCACAATAATTCAGAATAAGAGGTCTCTAATGGTTTTTTTCTCACACACTTCGTAATCAATTTCTTAGCACATTAGTGAATACGATTGTGACCTTGAATTACGTAAGCATATCGGACTGTGACCTTGACCTTAGACTACTGTACAGAAGGTAATATTTGTGGGGGATTTTTGTATTTTTTTGTATTCTTAGGCAATGTGAATTCCAATTAGACAAAGGCAAATCCAACATGGAGCGCTAGCGCGCTTCATTGAATTTGCCTTTGTCCAGTTGGCACATACATGGGCGTCTAGAATCGCCTTTAAATAATGTACATATCGTGATATTTTCACACATTACTTTCAAGATTTAACACACTGATCAGTACATCTTTCATTTGTGGGGGATTTAATTTTGCTTTATTCCTGACTGCCAAAGATAACACAAAAGTAAATACATAATGAATATTGATACCATGAATTATAAATCTCTGTGATATATATCTATATATTCAAGAACGATACGAAAAATCTGTTTACCAATTTACTACCATTAATGATAATTGACCAGCTATTAGGAAAACACTTGTTAAATAAATCCCATTATCAATACATAAAAGTACTGCCGTAAGCGGGCTGGCCATGTTACACGAAATTTAATTCCCACCAGCTAGTTCTGGTCAGGACAACCATGCAATATAATTAAGCCATACAAAAATAAACAACCATACAGTATAAAATGACCTCCTCCAATGTTATATGTAGGCCTCTACTCCATCAACATTTCTTCTCTGGGCTTCATAGACTGTTAACATAATCTTCAATGGGTACCATATATGCAGTGAGAGACAGAAGGATATATATCTACACTGTAATATTCTGCTGTATGGGACATCAGATGACAATTGTGGACAGACTCACTTCAAAAACCTATTATATACTTACTGATAGCACCCTAGGCCCCTTGCCTTTATCCCTCTAACCCCAGGGATAATCTTAGAGTGGGTCATGGAGCCATTGACCCCTCAAAATTGAAATGGACCCTTCCCTGTTCCAATTTTATTTTAATTTTACATAGAATGGCCCCTCTTAATTTTGATATTGACTAAAAATTGCTGAAAATGGCCCACTGCTCTCAAATTCCCGGATTTCCCCTGCAACCCCCCTTCCAATGTTTCACTGGGAACAAAACTTACTTACACAGTATCAGACTACCGTTAACATATAAATAATAGCTCTATGTCAAGTGTCTGTGGGGCTGACGGACTTCAACAAGTGGCTGTAATGTCAATGAGACTCTATGTGCCTTTGGGTAAAACAGATAACGCTTTGACAGTCATGTAACATGCACATTGATAAATGCACCGATTGGTCGAGAGATAGTGTACATGTGACTCTCGGGAAGCTTACCAAGGACGCCAAGATTGATCCTCCAATCCAACTGCTGAATCGCCTCTCGGCAGTGCCGGTGGCTGATATGATCTTCAATCTCATGCTCTGAAAAACGATGAATAATGGATGAAAGACTACAACAAACAGAGATCATCTTCAACTGTTTAAACACGAATTGGTACACCTCGTCTTTACCAGATAACCTTAGCATTATATTCTCTTCAACTACACAGTTTTTGTTACAGAGTTGGGAGTTGTCCCCCCTTGTGAGTGACTGGGCACACCTAAATCTGCTGGGAAATAGAACATCTGATACAAGCACCAGCCTCTATATCATTCACACACTTGGTTTGAATGCAGCATCTGCCCTTCATCACAGCAACAGTTTTATGATGAATACGTTGAAGAAGAGAATGAAATATTTCAAGGTATAGCTACATGTATTAATAAGTAAGATGTGCTTTGGGGGTAGTACAAAAAACACCAAAAACTCCAGAAAATTTAAAAGATATCTTGATTGCATAAAACAGCTGTATGTTAATTGTGAAATATTTAACAATTAAAAAAAAATCTTCATATTAAATTAAAACATTCAAAAAGAGTGTTAGGCATTTAAATTGTTAAGTATTTTCTATTGGATCAGGGCTTGGTTATAGGTTTGGTTTGGTTGACTGATTTTAGCATCCTATGTATGTTGGTGCATTTTCCTCAATAAACACAAAATATTCACATTCTTTTCATTTTTTCTCTCAAAAAATAGAATTTGAAAATTCACTGAACATGTCATTTTTAATTTGCTACAACTGGGCCCAGGACAATGGTATATTATATTTATAATGAGCAAATCTTCAAATTAAATTTCTGTACATATCTTATTACAAAAGTTCTATAATTATTTTATGTTCATGCATGGATATCATATTAAATCCAACAAAATATATGTTTAAGTTTTAATGGTTACTAGTAAAAAAAAATGTCAGTGATTTAAAATATGCTGAATATACAGACCTGGAATCAGTTTTATCAAGCTTAAGTTCTTAAACTTGGTGGTATGTTCTTCAATTTTTAAATCACAATTTCTTCTTTTTTGCACAATGTGTTTTTTTTTGTTTTTTTTTTATATCTGCAGATAGGCTGTTTTGTTAAGTTTTGATACTTATGAAGAAAATGGCACTGATTCAGTTTAAATTAATGCATCATTATAAGCCAGCAAACTTTGATAAGGATATATGTTCAGACTATTATCACACATACACACTTAATTCTGTCCAATAGATTACAGCTCTATATCTCAAAGATACATCTATAGGCAAATGAAACTGTTATCAATTGTGTTTTGATAAAATGCTGTTGCATCATACATATCAATTGTAGATAACTCATAAATGTGCCCTGCACAGCCCAAATCTGACAGGTTCGTCATGAAATGGTTCTCAAAATACCAACAGTACATGGAGTTATTTGATAAAGACGTATCATCTAATCCAAGCAAAAGTAAATGTTGTAAATAAAAGTTAGCAAAAAGCTCTTATTACCCGTACAAAAACGAAACTCCATAAAATCTTTTAGTTTGACAAGATAGGCTGGTGGAAACTGGTGCCTAACAACAAATTGGCCGGTTCCCTACTGTTTCACAAGATAAGGAAATGTACAGACAGTGCACTGCATCTAACTACTCGGTACACATGTGTTGGCCTGCAGAACTATTTCATATTTCATAGATCAATGCATCTGCTACCTGTTTAAAGATCCCTGTTCCACTGTATTGCAGTTTATCCTACATAGAGTAACCTCCCCTTAACCGTTCACCCCTATATAACTTTTGTAGACTCAACCATGCATTGATCTGGACGAGTCCATTAAGGTCTACAGTGGTGAAAGGGTTAAATTCTATATGTTTTATTATCAATATCAGAAGAACTTACTGGTATGAATTTTGTTTTCATTGAATTTTGTTTTTTTTGAAATACAGCTATGTGGATTTAAATATTTCTTGATTATAACATTTCGGTAGGTGTAAGAATGATGTCTACTGTAATGGTGGGTACATTGTATATATATCGGGAAAGTCTATAGTTCAGGAACATATTGCCTGCCAGTCATATATACATGTTAGTGTTATAGCAACTTTGTTAGTAGTAGGCTTTCTGCATCCAAACAGTAACATTCCTGTTCTCCATTCCATGTAAAACACATATATACCAGATTGTCTGATTTTATGAGGGTGGCCTCCCCTGAGTAGCATTGCGGACTGTCCTCACACAATACCGCCGTAGAGACAAGATTGTACAACCCTGTCGCTGTCACAAAGTTGTGTCCTAAATATAGCAACAGGAAAAATAGGAAAAAGATACACAACATCAAAACAAAATCAACAAAATCAACACAAATAAACAGAAATAAAAGAAAAAACAAAACAAATCAAAATAAAAACGATATTGAACTGAAAACTATGTGATTTAAAAGAAGGGATGTATGCTTATTAACGTAGTTTTTATAGTACATATATCTTGAATCTTCCATTGTTTTCTTTACTGATATTACTGCTTCGAACTAACTTGTAAAAAAAACCATAGCCTTGATTTACACATAGGAACATGTATAGTAAAAGTGATAACTTTAGTCCATGGCACATATGTAACTACTGTCTTCTCTACCATGATCTACTTCCTGGAGGTGTGGCCATCTCTAACTGAGTATATTTACATGTGATACAGCCCCATCACTGGGAGGCACGTTAAACTGTGAGGAGTACACAGCTGTAAGGACGACCAGTTCTAGTGAAGAGCCTTATGTACCTGGTAATGCGTCGTTTCTCGAGATGGCTGGGGGAGCCCTTTCGGCGTCGTATGGAGGGGCTGCGAGACATTCGGTGCCGTGACCTACTCCGGGATGCACTTCTGCTATATTTACGACGACGACTGCGACTTCGGGAGCGAGATCTGGACTTACTGTAACTACGACTTCTCCTGTAACAACAAATGTATAACTATACAATCATACAGTACACATAACAAGGATATCATCTAGTCAGTACAAAAATTACAGAAAACAAAACAGCATTGCTTTATTTTGACTGAAACTTTTTTAATTCAATAGGCAGAAATATAAGCACGTAGATAAATTATATGTAGAATAAGTTTTATAACAGTCAGATTCCAGGTTGATCAGGTTCAACAAACAGATTTCATGTTAAACAGATTCAACAGTCAGATTCCAGGATTCAACAAACAGATTTCATGTTAAACAGATTCAACTGTCAGATTCCAGGTAAAAAGATCACACATCTCTACCATTACTTCTCTCAAATGGAATTTTCAATAACTGTAAGATATATTTTCATAGCCTAACTAAGACATCTTTAGGTATCAGACACTTAAGATCACCATCATACCAACACATTCCACAAGCACTGATGAAAGAAATATCCTACCTTTTTCTATTTCTGGAGTGTGTCCTTGATCGTGACCTTGAACTGGACTTTGACCTGGACCGAGACCTTGACCATGAAGATGACTTGTGCCGTCGGCTTTGTGACCTTGACCTTGAGGGCCGGGAGTGGCGAGTGACCGGGGAGGGAGATTTGTGCGGGAGTTTTGGTGACGGCACTGACTCCTTGGTCTTCGGACCTACAGCGGGGGAGTAACTCAGTGACCGACTAAGGCGCTTGTGGACAGGGTCTGGTGACCTGTAAAACAACACACGTCATCATTAATGCTTCCTTTCTGGAGGCTTCATATTCATAAGATATCAAGTTCTTTTGAAAATACAGATGAGTACTTTTAAAAAGTATCTAGATCACTCAATGTTATGTGGTTTAGTGGAAACTTGGTCATTACTGATATATCTTCACCATAACATATAAATATAAGAACTTTCTTTTCAATGACAGACATCATTTCCACGACAACAGACTTCATTACCATTACAACATACATCATTACCATGATAACATACATCATTACCATGACAACAGACATCATTACCATGATAACAGACATCATTACCATGATAACAGACACCATTACCATGACAACAGACATCATTACCATGACAACAGACATCATTACCATGACAACAGACATCATTACCATGATAACATACATCATTACCATGACAACATACATCATTACCATGATAACATACATCATTACCATGACAACAGACATCATTACCATGACAACAGACATCATTACCGTGATAACAGACTTCATTACCATGATAACAGACATCATTACCGTGATAACATACATCATTACCATGATAACATACATCATTACCATGACAACATACATCATTACCATGACAACAGACATCATTACCATGATAACATACATCATTACCATGACAACAGACATCATTACCATGACAACAGACTTCATTACCATAACACCAGACACATATTTTCCATCTTTCGTACTAACATGCATTATTACCATGACACCAGACAGCTTTTCCATTTCAACAGACATCTTTAATACCATGACAGTAGACCACTTTACCATGGAAACCTATTACTGTAATTTATTACTATGTAAACAAAGCATCACGACAGCAGACATTTTTGTGACACAGGACCGAGAGCTAACCTGGATGAAGATGAGCTGTGGTTATGTTTATGTTGTGAGGCTGTGTTGTGGCCGTTCGTTTTCAGTGTTTTCTTCCTGAAAGTAAAAAAATCATTTTTAATACATGACCACTGTGTTACTCAAACAAAGTATAAAACAAAAGTCAAGGATGTCTACTGAATAGAAAGGTTAATTGAATATCAAATGTGTGCCTTACAATAAAACAAAGGCTAATGAGACCAGACTTTTTAAGAAATAATCAACATATGTGCCTGTATCATGGTGGAATATATAACGAGGGTGAGAAAATGTTTGGAAAAATAATTAACGAAGGCCACTTAAGCCTGAGTTTATTATTTACCAAATTTTCGAATCCCGAGTTATATTTCCACCATAATGTACAAACATATGTTGATTATATCTATTCTACTTAGTAAAATGTTATAAATTAAGTCTTTTTCGTGTTTACCTGCATGACTATACAATAAGCAAAGTATCCGTGTGTTTTTATCATTTCTGACCTTGTGGGTAGTTGTCCTTTTTTCTCTCTTTTTAACCTGCATGGATATATTTTGTAAGGATTTCTTATTTTCAGTTGCCATTAGGTCGACGGACGATCAACAAAACACGTCATGCTTCATACCAGATGTTTATTTCAGTCAATCTATTGACATCGCTCGTCAACACATGAAACCACTCGTCAACACATGAAACCACTCGTCAACACATGAAACCACTCGTCAACACATGAAACCACTCGTCAACACATGAAA
>JAUMHH010112754.1:0-21337 GCA_032359455.1 Chlamys rubida
GGAATGAATATTTCCGGATATTCAGGCGCGTTCTTTGTTTGAATAATTTGAGTTCGTGTCCTCTGGTGGTGGTGGTGTTCTTGTTAGGTGTGATGAAAGTCGACACCTCGGGATCATACTTCTCGGTCATTATTTTGTAATGTTAACATGTCTGTCAGCTCTATGTATATCGGCAGTACAGATATCTTTCCATGTCTGTCAGCTCTATGGATATCGGTAGTACAGATATGTTTCCATGTCTGTCAGCTCTATGGATATCGGTAGTACATAAATGATTACATGACTGTTGTGTCCATGGATATTGCCAGTAAAGGTATACATGCATTGGATAAGGATAAATTGTATTGGCAGCGCAAATGCATTCTTTAAACTTTGGACAGTGCACTATCGGCGGATTTATCACGGACATCGTCACATTTGATAGACATAGTTTTTAGATAGCATCTTTATCGACATCCTATCGATAGCTAGCATTAATATTGTGAGTTACATTTCTATTTGGCCGGCGGATGGGCAGCAACTCGAGTTCTTTCTGTACTGTAAAAACAAATTACAGTTCAGTAGACAGATCACCAAAAGAATGAAATATAGAAGTACTTGTGTACTCGGTAAGTTATATAAGATGGTTGTGTAAACGGATGCATCAGGAGATTAAGACATCCGTAGAAAAACCCGGATATGCACACAGCAGCATATAGACAGCATGCCAACCGTTTTTGCTCGATTTCTCCCACTGTGTACTTTTGCTGTATTTAATACACCTTCGGCAAAACTGTAAAAAAAATGTTAACACCTAATGCAAAAATGCTTTTCTTGGTTAGAATGTCGTAAAACACAATATATCACTTGTTTAGAGGTAGGGCAGCGCTTCTGTACTCTACCGTTAACAACGTCGGAGTCAAATACTGCGGGTCCTAGGGATGTGAATACTCATGACGATTTGATATATCGTATTGGCTTCGGGTATAAACACAACTTTCCTGCTTATTATTTGTCCTTTGGGAATACTAGGCGTACATGTTATAAACATTAAATAACATACACAATGATAGCGAACGTTAGGCGAGGCAGTGTTTCTGTCAATTACACCAGGTATCGTCAATCAAACACTGACAGATCATCTGTGCCTAGCAACGCGTGCTCTCACCTCAATTCCCTCTTCTCAGCCTAGTAACGCATGCTCACACCTGACAACTCACTTCCCTTTTCTCAGCCTAGCAACGCAGGCTCACATACTGACATGTCACTTCCCTCTTCTTAACCTATAACAAAGTAGACTCACATACTGACATGTTACTTCCCTCTTCTTAACCTGTAACAACGCAGGCTCACATACTGACATGTCACCTCCCTCTTCTTAACCTATAACAAAGTAGGCTCACATACTGACATGCTACTTCACTCTCTCCTCAGCATAGCAACGCATGGTCTCACTTGACAACTTACTTCCCTCTCAGCCTAGCAACGCATGATCTCACCTTACAACTCTCTTCTCAGCCAAGCAACGCGTGCTCACATACTTTCATGTTATCTCAGCTAAGCAATGTTTGCGCTTAAACTAGCATGTCACCTCTTACTAGCAACGCATACTCTCACATTGACAACTCACCTCTGCCTAGCAACGCATGTATAAACTGACAATCTTATAAACCTAAATGTAGCAACACTGACATATCATATACACTTCCCGATTCTCAACTTAGCAACCCATGCTCACATACTGACAAGTCACTCCCCTCTTCTCAACTTAGTAACCCATACTGACAAGTCACTTCTCTCTTCTAAGCCTAGCAACGCATGCTCTCACACTTACCAGTCACTTCCATCTCCTAAGCCTAGCAACGCATGCTCACAAACTGACCTGTCACTTCCCTCTCCTCAGCATAACAACTTATGCTCTCATACAGACAAGTCATTTCCCTCTCCTCAGCCTAGCAACGCATGCTCACATTCCGATAAGTCCCTTCCTCTCATTTACCTTGCAATACATGCTCACATACTGACCTAACACACTCCCCTTTCCTCAGCCTAGCAACGCTCATATTCATATTCCCTTCCTCTCCTTTACCCTGCATTGCATCCTCACATACTGAAAAGTGTATCCCCTCTCTTCTGCATAGCAACGTATGCTCGCAAACTGACAAAATCGCTTTCCTGTCCTTTACTGACATGTTACCATGCATCAAGTCGCGTTCCTCCTCTCATCTCCTCACTTTCACTTACGGAAATGTCAGCTTCCCTCCTTTTCCCTGACAGCGCATGCTCACATACTAAAAAATCGGTTTTCTGTCTTCTTCCTGACAGTACCAGCTCACATATTGAAAAACAGTTTTCTGCCTTTTTATTACCAGCGCCAGGTCACATAAAATGCGCTGACAAGAAAGCTTCCTGTCCTCATCCTGTCAGCAAATGCTCATATACTGACAAGTCAATTTCCTGTCGTGTTCTTGAAAACGCATGCTCACAAACTGACAAGTCAGTTTCTTTTCACGTTCTTGATTTATATTATTAACCCGAATTAATAACTAGACAGAAAACCTACAAATATCTTTAAAGCAAATATGTCTGGGTTTCAATTATCCATGGCAGTATATATCTACACCTACATGGTCATTGTTACCAAGGAGACATCTATTTCCGGGGATTGACAAGACGTATGAAGGTATCATGGAGTTTGTGTCTGTATGACAGTACTAAACACGTTAATCAGTTTGAAGTTTTGATTCGTGTATAATAGAAGTTTTGATTCGTGTATAAAAGAAGTGTTGATTCGTGTATAAAAGAAGTTTTGATTCGTGTATAAAAGAAGAACAATTCTGGATTAACAGGCAAAAATGACATGATAATGGATGATAATAATACATACAGTAATGAATAATATATAGACTTAATTGACAATGTTGCGTCGATACATGTAGTTAGCGATATAAAGAGATGTGTTTAACCCATGTCGACATGATGTAGATGGCTTCAATACAAGTATAATAGAGATATGACGACATGCTACCAAATAGTATACCAACCACGACAACTGACCCCTACTCTCGCAGACATTGGAGATTCCTTCCAATCAAACTCATTTACGTTTGCTCTCATATTAATAGATACACAACTCACGTATTATAACGGGAAACACAAAGAAGTTATGGCACCAACGGTTACAAGGTCAAAGGTCACAATAGTCAATATGACACAACGTAAAACGTGACCTAAACCATTCCTACTGACCGCGGTGTCGAAAGTCACAACAATGCCCATCATTGAAAGTGGCGACGAAATTCACAGCAATAATTATCACTGACGCAACGCTTTAAGTCACCGCGATCATTACCATTGACGCTCTGCTGTAAAACACGGCAATAATTATCATTTAAAGCGGCGCCGAAAGTGACAATAATTCCGTGGCGCCAAAGTCACATCGATCGAGATCACTGCTGCAGCGCTATAAGTCATATCAATCATCAATGACCGTTACAACAACAGTCACAACAAAGGTTAATATTGACCGCAGGGGTCAAATAGTCTGGACAGGTACAAAAATCTACGTAGGAACACAAGGTGTTCATCAATTAGACTATTACGTAGATTTTTCTCTACACGTTGTGTTTAATGTAAGATACAATTATAGGAACAGTGTCAGAGTAAGGCGGTTATGTACGGATCAACATGTCCGGTAGCACGCGGCCAACCAGACAGCTGATTGGGTAAGGCAAGGTTATGTAACATCTGCATTTGTCCTAATAAGATGAGACGTTGGGCGCTTCCGGCCTGAATATACAAAACGTGCGCCGCAATCCGATCACTCCCACCCTTACGTTTGTACACTTGTCTGTGTCAATATACTGAAAGTTACGCTCCTCTTTACTTCTCTCTGACTCATAAGACCACGTGATCTTGGATTGTGCATGTCCCTGGTGGAGTAATGATTGTGTTTGTCCTTTATTTGTTTACTTATGTATACATAAAAAATTAAACAATGATTTTGTGTCCCTCGTAGTTCACTGAGTGCGTGTAGCCATGCTTATTTACCATTGGGTAACCATTTTAGACTGGCTGACTGCGTGTCTGAATATAGTTCATATCACTGTGACGTCACGTCATTGTCCTTGAAGCTTTCGTGCTATCTCGGTGACGTCAATTCATGTCATGTCACCTTCCTGTTTAGACCTATAAGCACGACAAATGTGAATTGAAATAATTGTTTTCTCTGACCGATAATGAATTGAGCCATAGTTATGGCCCCATCCTTGATATGTTCTGTTATGACGTCATCAACGTCACTGATGCATTAACGAATAAACAGGAAATGGCATACCACATCTGGAAAGGCCTAAGTAACCGTAGAATGGTAAGCGAAGCACGTCAGTACTCCCGTAGATGTTTTTCATCCGTCAAACTACCAGACAGAAATGAATCCCATTTGTTATTGTCCGTTACTTCACTGATTGAAAACGTTCTGACATAATCCAATTCTTCACCCTAAGTTCGTCGACATAATTCACATCCTCTTAGTCAAACTACAAATCACGTTTTTTGGTGTATTACACCTTATTGATATCACACATCAAGTGTTGTCGCCACCTTACAAACTTTGTCAGGATTTTGACAGATGGATTACGTTTCAGACTGGTACATTGACAAACACTCCGTACATCCGTCATCAGCTCTATAACGGTCGACTTGCTGCTGGTTTTTCCAAAAATGAAATACGAATAAAACAAGAAGTCTCCGGGGGATCTCGGTGCCCACGTCGTAAGGTCTTCATTAGGTCTATATAAATTTGACCTTTCCTTTTTTCCTTTTATATATTAGATTGGTATACATGTTAGCAACAAAAGCACCATGTGGTAACTTCCCACAGCTTTGTCTGAAAATGTCCTTCCAAAGTCATAGTGAGGCTATTTATTACTTATTTACTAAAAAAAAATGACGTGAAAAAATCTTATTTCTGGCAAACATATTGTTCATCTGATCAAGCTCAAATTTTCAAATAAGTGATACTAAACTAGGGAACAGGAATAACCTAAGTATGTAATCTGGGAAAGATCGGTATTTTACTTTCTTTAATGGAGATATCTACATTTTGACAGTCGTTTTCAAATTGAAAATGAAACATGCTTAACTAAGAACAAAGAGGAACATTGTCAGGACACTCGAGAAAGATCATTCTCGTAAAACAAATTCCGGTAACAATCTTAAAGCGTAAAATTCCAAAATGGTTACATAGCAGCTACTTTGTTTTTGACAGACTCAAATTGGAAAGGTGCATGTGCAATTTCTAACTAACAAAGACAATTGACGTGCACCATCAGGTGTTAAATATAAGGAGCATCCCTCCAGTACTTCCAAGCTTTAACTATCAAAATAAACAATGGCAACATTGCATTAGCTTATTCTTGAAACCAGACTTGAATTATACATGCTAAACTGAGGACCAAAGAGGACCCTACATTCAAAACTGGAGAAAGATCCATGGACGTACAGTTCTTCTTTAGAAAAAGGAAAGAATTCATAAAAAGAACCCTTAGATATCTGTACAATGTAGAACGTGAAGAATAAGACTCGGGGAATAACCTTCTGTGTTTGAGATAGGCGTTTGTATATCGTGATCATACTGTCGTAAATTGAGTTTTACTAACAAGGCGAAGCGTAGCCAATAAAAGCTCAAAGCAAAATCCATTAGGGTTAACCCAGTTCTTTTCTTAAAAACAGAAACCGTTGGGTAAACCTCAATCGGTTTAGGATATCTTTTGCGTTTTTAGAATAATCAAGTTAATGACGTAAGACATCTTCAAAAAAAGGCGAAATTACCAATTAACCTTTTCAGGTTATGCTAATGTTCGTGATCGTATAAATAATTCACTTCGTGACGTATTTTTGGTCACTCGGGATCAAAACATTAACACTCGCCATCCGGACTTAATATGCAAATGAGGAATATACGGACGGTCTATCGAGGTTATAAGGTCGCAAATAATTTCAAATGCAGTGTGACATCTCAATATCTCAATATCTCAGATTGAAGTTTTACTATCACGTTTTCTTTATCATAAATGTTACACAAACACAAATGTTATTAGCAATTAAAATCTTAACTCTATAGCTTCAACATGAAATGCAATTTCATGATAACTCTTCATTTGAATATCGAATGTGTCTATTTAACTAATGACGTTGGATCAGAATTTATTTTGAAATTGAAATTTGTTCGCTGTTGACTAAATCAATACCACACGGTAACAAATATAACTGTCATAGAATTTATTTTAAAATTGAAATTTGTTCGCTGTTGACTAAATCAATACCACACGGTAACAAATATAACTGTCATATAACTCATTCACAATAGAGCCATTTACATTTAAAATGCCATCCAAGTCATCACAGACTGATGTTAACGTGTTTTGAAACGAACGTGTGCGTCGACTAAATTCTGCCATTGTTTTCCTTTTTTTTTGTAATATCATAATTGCATTGATTTTCTTAGAATTAAACTGAAATGCTTCAAGCCACATGGTGTATGTACTCATATATCAGCTTTGGAAGTTCATGTGTCACCTCTTCTCAACACCAACTCAAATACAAATGTACAATGTAAGCTCAATCAAATGCACCGACAGCATCAAAGCAACGAGAAGAGACATACACAACAATGATTGTTTATAGCAAAAAAGGTCAAAAGGAAAATGCATTTAGTTCAAGTTTATTATTGAAATATACAAATGCATATATACATGTACCTTGAAAGACACGTATGCGCATTCTCTTTTTTCTTTTAAAAATTCTAATTTATTAAATTAAAATTATATGATACATGTATAATGCAAAATCACCAGTCATTCAAGAAAATCATTAAGCGTAAGAAGAAGAAGAAGGGGTTGCTTCGAATGAGGCCCGATTGTTCCCGATATAGCGAACTGTCTACACGTTTCTGTATATAACGTCAAAGTTGAGGATGGGAGTGTTATTAATTTCCAATTAACACATCAAGTTAATTTACAGACGGTGTCAATCATTAAACAAAGGGACACGAACGTATCAGCTGGTGAAGACGGGTATAGAATTTCTGAAGGGTTGATTTTTTCCTAGAATCCGTAAACAATTAATAACAGTTACAGTAAACAGGGTGATCCTAGACTGGGTGTCTCCATAGGCGGAAAACGATCTGAAATACATCTATGGCACGGCATTGTAAACGTTTGAGATACAGACATGGCATCACTTTGACAGACATCGACATTGCAATATTGCTTTTTCGTATTTCGCCATCCCAGCACTGCTCTCTCATATATAGACATTGCTTCACTGTTTCTAATGTACTGCATTCGTCTAAGTTATCAACACTTCTGTTTCGGATATCGACATGACACCACAGTCGCTGTAACCGTTTCCTTGTTGACTTTCCCTTTGTTATAACTCTAATTATCCACAGAAAAAAAATCGTGGCTACAATGTACAAAATATATGAAACAATTAGCACCGAACACCATATATCACATTTAGATTAAAACCAGACATTATTGCTACTTTGAACAGCTTCTGTTTGGCCCGATGGGTACGTCGAAAGTTAATAATTTTGAATTAATAACGCTATAAATAGCATTTCATTGTCATTATATTGCACTATCCGAGTGATTTGATAAGGTTAAACCCCTACACAGTGACGGTTACTTAAGATAGTACATGCAGATTTAAGAGTGATAATTTTCATCAGTATGTAAATGAGATTTGGTTTTGGTTAATACTGGTATTAGAGTATGATCTCATGTAATATAGATCGAAATGCATTTTACACGTAAAACGAAGTCGCAATTGCATAGCAACTACTTATATAATATATGAAGCGACATGTGAGAGTTATTCCGAATTCCTAATTTATTGTCTGTCTGTGTATAATTTGTACAGCTTAGGTACTTTGTACCAGTGGGGATCTTAGTTTTTCTCATTCGACTGTGTGTATTTTTGTGTAAAGACGTTTTGCGGCGGTAACAGTCCATTTCTGAGTGAGAAAAAAATTATTTTCAAAGAAATCGTTCTGATATAATAATAACTTGTGTTGGTATTACGGCGAGGAAACTGTCTTTAAAACGTCTACTCTCCATCGCGCGGTAATTACCTTTCATAATAGCACTATTGAAACAGCGCTGATACGAATACGCAGCTTGCGTCTGTGAGTTTAAAGTTATTTTTGTAGATGGTGGCCTCGCTCGTAATGAGGACAACTGGTTATGACATTTGGGTAGAATACAATCTGAGTCTGAGTTAGCCTCTTGTTCTCTCTACCCTCCACAGCTGGCTGTCAGCACCCTGGCAGCCGGCACCTAATAACAGGAACACACAGTACAGACCGGCATATACTCGTTTACTTCATGTCATTTCAAATGAGATGAACACAACAGAACTACATAATATTTAGCCAGACATAAATCGAGATTCTGTGCTTCGATTTTAACACCGAAACCAATATGACTTCCCGTACGTACTGTACCGACACAAATTTGGTTTGACAACTTTGATAAAGTTGAATTAGAGCAGTAAAGAATGTACGTCACATACATAGTTTCAATATATAATATTTGTAAACTTCATATCCATGTTCTGTGATCCAGGTAATGTATTGTCAATATGATGTTATGTATCTAATGTAACAGGCTGGAAACCATTTCAACATGCCAGCTTTCGTTTGAGGGGAATTGGATTTGGTTGTGTAGCGGTTAGATTAGTGATACATGTAAATATATCGGCAAGCTAGGCGAGTGTGTGCCTTCCAGATCGAGGGCCTAACAAACAGGTAATAAAATTGTCTTTTACGCTATTTGTGTTTCTAGAATACAAATCCAAAATAACAATACACTGCTTGAGATGCAGATTTGCGTTTAGGTCCGCCCACATATGTGTATTGCCAAAGTAAAATGGATTCTTAATCAAACGCAATACTCAAAGTACTCGAACGCTGAAAAAGGATAAGTCTTCCAATGTGATTTGTGGATGTGCCTCTGTGTATGTTATGTATGCGTGCCTCTGTGTATGTTATGTATGCGTGCATGTTTGTATGTGTGCTGGAGGCGGTATGTTGGTGTACTTGCCTCCTTGTGACAGCGCGGATCTGATGCTGACTTTATAGTGCTATCTCACTGACCTGTCTATCTGCAATAACAATGAAGACATGTACCACTTTTGAAAATGTCAAGGTGAGAACCGATGAAAACTTAATTCAAATTGTTGTTTTTTTTGTTTTTTTTGTGAAAACTACAGAATATGCTTCATTGAAAAACTAATCCACTTATTCTTAAAATTTTGTTCAGAAAATTGCCCAAAAGATTGACACACTGTTGTCACCCAATATTTAGATGGAGAAACCGGACCGGTTAACATGTTTCACGATAAGAAAATAATTATCAGGAAATATTTACAATGACGTTTCAAAGTGGCTGCTCGGGTTTATTAACAACATGTACATACATTCCTCGGGGAAGTTCTGTAATTAATCTATTTATAACCTATTCAAACCATTACATACTTGTATGTATTCTCGTTAAAGCGAGATCTCGTTACTACAAGCCTATGATGCCACATTAATCCACATCAACGTCTATGTTACAGGTCCATTATAAACACAAAATCCAATCAAATGGAAATTGAACATCGGGATAATGGACCACGTCTGTTTTTAAGAAATTATATTTTATATAATGGGTTTGGTTTCAAACTATTAATTGAGCTGTTAGATGTGTGTTATCTTACATAAATATAATTCCAGCTTCATGCAAGATTCTACTTTTCTTTCAGTTATACATGTATCGCATTAGCAATGCCGAACGGTATGCTTTAACAGCAACTGGAGTTCATCAAAGTATGTTCTCACTCTACCCCATACACTGTATCGTTTAATGGACAAATCCATTTTACTCGAGTATTTTAATCAATTTACTTGATATTTAAGCTACATTAAATGATATGGATCTTTGCTTTTACTGCAAAAACGTCACTAACATTCGAAAATGTAGGGCTGTAAAAATATGTCATTTTTGAAGGTTGAAAGCCTAACGGAAAGAAATTATGATGAAGAAAGAAAACATACATAATCTAACCCTCTACCAGACTAGTTAGTAAGAGTGAAGTAGGAGCATACAAAAATGTACACTAATATTCAACAAAACAAGTTAGTCAGAGTGAAATAGCTCCCATATCTCTACAATTAGCTAAAGTAAACTTGTATAACCGACCTCTCTACCAGACTAGGGAGGAACACAAGTAAACCTAATATACCAGATCTCTCTACCAGACTAGGGAGAGACAAATGTACACAAATAAACCTAATATACCAGATATCTCTACCAGACTAGGGAGAGACACAAGTAAACCTAATATATCAGACCTCTCTACCAGACGAGGGAGATACACAAGTAAACCTAATATACCAGACCTCTCTACCAGACTAGGGAGAGACACAAGTAAACCTAATGTACCAGACCTCTCTACCAGACTAGGGAGAGACAAAGGTAAACCTAATGTACCACATCTCTTTACCATATTACTAACTACAGCATTTGGGTTATGACTTGCCTGCAAATGCTGCCGTGGAGAATGTCTAACTCAGTAACGTTAACGAGATCACATGATTAACAACTCCACTAGACGTCTTCTGGAGTTATTTTGTTGTCCTCTGATATATTTGTTAATTAATCTCATGAAAATAATTCATTAAGTACATGCATAACGTTATCAAAGGGTCCTATCATATTTAATAAGCCTACCAATCAAAAATCTTGTTATAACCCAATACCAGCAAGAACCAGTTCACATGAATGTTTTCCAATCGGAAACTCTTCCGGTATTTTCTGTCCGACTGTTTGAGTAATCTGTACTCTGTAAAATGTATTTTTAACAGATTGAGACCACGGAAAACGATAAAATAGTATTATCACTGTCGGTTTGATCACATGCACATCATGAAATCTGTGGAATTATGTTACATAAAACGGATTATCAAGGACAGACTTCGGATACCTCGACACCATTTTTGTTACATAGAGACAAATGGTATTTTGTACAACACGTGACAATTTCTAGGACAATCATTGGGTACCTCCATGGATTTTACCAAGTCATTTCAATCCGCCTTCAACTGTGTTTGTTACGGGCCAACCCGAACAATATCAAACACTGAACATTGTCGCAAATCGAGCAGAAACGAAAAATTGTCCTCAATCGTACAATATCATTTACCTGACATGATTTCGTTAACTTTTTAAATTTGCAAACCGGAAACGTTTAACACCGCCGTTCACGTGCAAAAGAACCCATAGATGTACATGTATATTGGCAAATATTTCCTTTTTTATGTATGTTTCATTTCGTATAAGAGCGATTGTGCTCTGTGCTGACAGTGGCAGACTACGCCAAGACAGGCATTCATATCAATTTTCAATTCAATTCAACTTTATTGCATTTTTCATCCAAACAAGATTACATTATATGGATCGAACTGCAAATAAACAAAACACAAAACAAGGGCGAGCTGATTTATAAATATCCAAAACGAGGCTAGAGTAATATAATCTTACGGATCAGGACAAGTGGTGAGAAAATATGCGGAACGCACTCTCTAGTGTGGTAGAATATTTGCACGTGTGGGTGGGGGATATCACCAGAGCTCCTGGACGAGTGATACCGGCATTTTACCCATATAGGATAGAATATATTGGAGCTTTTGCTACATCTGTTCGTTCAGTGTGAGAAATATCATGACGAATGTCATTCAATAGATAATACAAAACGTACACGCAAAGTTTCGTTTTTGTAATTTTTCATAGAATACATACAAATTGATTTTACGAAATTTGTACACGGTAATACCAATCTAAAATTTGACAACAACGCACGTATAGTTATCAACGTTCAGAAATCAATACAGCTGGATGTATGTACATCAAAGGGCACCAAGAGGCCCGAGGCTGTCTCCGGATGCCTTGCGTCCAGTGATGTTGGCGTATTTTTATGGAAGGCATCACTCCTATCAATGTGGGTTAATATGTAAATATTGATCAGATTTATATAAGTTTCAGAATTTGTTTCTGTATCATTTCTAATTGTTACACTCAGCAAAGACATGTATATATGTATCAACACAAAGTAAACTCAGGTTTATACTTATAATATAAGGACGATTAAGTTAATCGAGTACTTTACACGTTCACCATATTTCGTTTGTTTACGTGTGGTAACCTTTCGTCTACATGTGGGAAGCCTTTATTTGCGGGTTGCTTAAGCTTACATTTGGTAAACCTTTGTTTATATTTGGCCATTAGTCACCAAATTCAAATTTGTCCAAAATACTCTGTTTATTATTTGTTTGCATCCTATAATAAATCTTGTCTTAATACTTGTTTGTACATGTACAACTTCCTTACTGGAGGCATTTATGTGTAGAGGGAACTCGACCACTCAGAAACCTGGGACACGTTCCTTATTTCTTTCATTCCGATATGATTTATAGCTTTTTTTGAATAAACTATCTGTGTTTAACCCTGTTAAATGTGATATTATAATGTTTTATTGTTTTTGCATACATTTTTGTCGCAATAATAGCTCACAAGAGCAAATATAAATCAAGTTTCTTGTATCTTGAGTCTAGATAGTGCATGTCACTACTGGAAAACGCCGTAGTTATAATAACATGGGTTTTGTCTCGCATACTAAAGATGTATTAGGTTTACAGAACGGCTATTACAGGCTCAGTTTACCATGAGGAGACCTACATTAACTATAACTGGTCAATATGGCACAATAATGTCCGGAATCAACCCACTATCAGAGCTCATACATACAGATCAAAGGTAATTAAATATACGTGACAAAATATCTAGTACAAAACTGTATCCAAACATGTGATCGTTGCCATGGTGTTCCTGATGTTGTTAGGTGTGACACTTCCCGCAACTTTACGTCATGAAGTGAGTGACATCCATCTTCAGCGTTCCCTACCAATACGATTAGTGGGTAGGTGAAGCACTTTCTGATAGCAGCTCATCAACTGCTCAATAGTCGTATCACCAGATATATCATCCGTTTCTTGTAGGTGAATAATTCAATAATTCCAAATAGATCGGAATGTCACACAACCTGTGTAACCCTGGCACAATGCAATTGATTGACGTCTAAAACCACGTGAAACAGACCGATCTTTATTACGGCTAACACTAAAATAGCTCTCAATGTAATGTTAAGGTGGCGATATCGCATGTCCCAAACGCTCAAGTAGCTGGTTCGTGAATGATCTCGCGCCTCACGCCATTGTTAAGATGCTGCTATAAAATATAATACAGAAATCTATAAATGTTTAAAAATGGGGACAATCGGGACTCTGACAACGTCTTTCTGTATCAACGCGCAATACATCTCCAACGCTAAACCATCCAATTCTACATGCATGTGTATTGAGCATTAGCCGATTTTATGTCGACCTTGCTGTACTACGTTAGCCTGCGATTTCAAATCTCCCCGACTGCAACATGATATTGAATGTTTAGGTATCTACGATATCATTTCATATGCACAAATAGGGCTAAAGTAAATTCATTCTTATTTTGGTTTTAGTGTTGTCTATTTCGTATCAAATTAAAGGTAAATTGTTGTTTTCAGGAACACATTGTTGATCATTTAACCCGAAATATCATTCCGTTATTTAAACTTAAACTCTTGTCTTTTGTACAATGTGACACTCTCAATCGTCATTGACCAGGGTGAACTGTCAGTTAAGGAGATATTCAGATGCATTTTGAGAGGGAAACTATGGTTTAAATAATGAATAACAGTAATACATGTTATTTAAAACAATTCACTGCCTTACGTGTAAGCGTCGTGATGTTGTAGATATGCATGAGTGTTTGGTTTGGCTTGTGTTGTACTTCCTATTAACATCGTTGGTGTTGGTGTTGGAGGAAAGCCGGATTACCCGGAGAAAAAGAACCGACCTGCGGCAAGGACCTGTTGACTGCCCCAAGTTGGCCTCGAACACGCGACCCATTGGTAGTTGGCAAGTGATCGAAGACGGCCAGGCGTCTGGACCACTCGGCCACCGCGGCCCTTCTGAGTGACAGTGGTGGAGTTGATGGTGCTTCCTGGTATTTCATATAGATACCAGGAATGTAATTATAAATCAGAAACCCTTCGGAAACCATAATCTTTTCTTTTTTTTAAAGAACTCTAAGCCAGCGAAACATTGCTGTAACGGTAGGTCGGAGATATTTTACCTCCTACGTTAAATAATTTTCCTAGAACAACGTTCCACAGTACGCGCGTTCTCATCACCACACTGTGATTTTAATACCTCGTGGATTACAATTTTTCCACAGTACTTGTTATACGGCACTTTTATAACGTCACAACATTAAAGTTACCGTTGTGTTTGTAAGTGATGGAAGTAGGGACTTTACGATTGTGTTTAACATCGGCATTAAGAACGGCAAATCTCGGAACCATATCAGAAGCGTCAGTTCCACTGTACTTTAGAGGGATGAGCTGATGTCTCCATACAGTAATACTACCGACAATTATTAATTATAAAATATAAACTTTGCGTATGTTACAACAATTATGAATCAAGTTTATCAAATAGAATTGTATATTAATCCTTTTTTTTATTTTCTCGTTTACGGAAAGTTCTGGCAGTTTTCCACTGATGTTTACGTTATCATCCACGTCATTCTGACGCCTATCAGAACTAAAAATGCATTAAAATCATTTACTGTTTGGTGGAAAGGGTTTGTCTCCTGAGCCCCATACCATGCATGGATCTGCCCCGGACACATTGTAGACCTAGACAGCCCCTACATCCCTCTCCTAAAAGTTTGCTAACTATCCCACAAAGAAAGATACTTTGTGTGTCGCTAGTTGATCAAAATACGTCAGACTGACGTCATTAATTTCCCCTCAAATACGTCAGGTACGGTGTTAGAGAGTGTTGATTAAATCCGCCGAACTGGCGTTAGTAACCGTAAATAGTCATATACATCCTTTAGTAACTGTCTATTAAATTCGCCTAAACGCCGTTAGTTACTGTAAGTCAAATACGTCAGACTGACGTTAGTAACATGAGGAACACTATCCATAGTTAAAATCATTGGAAAACGGAAACCGTCGAAAAATATACCGGAAGTGACCACATGGTTTCTAATCTAAGTCAATTAAAATTGTGAAGTAAAAATAAATTTATCACTTAATTTGGGTAAAAACAGACGTGCTAACTTGTAGCGTCCTTATAAGCCGATCCAACGTTGACACAGTAATGAGACCCGTCGACAGCATCAGGCACCTGCCATCTCATAATTTATTATGCACGAACAGCTTTACGACCTGTACTTTGTGGTGAATGTATCCGGAAGGAACACGTATTCATTGAAAATGTCGACATCTGTATTTCAAGAATGATTGAACGTGGCATATGCTATTGAATTATTCATTAACGGATGCGGATCAACAGCAATATTCGGATGCGGATCAGCAACACTGTTTAGATACAAGAATGATGTACCAGGTACTCGTTAACGGAAGGTATCATCGAAAGCGTGAGGATTAAGCAGAAACGGAAACACTGAAGTGCTATTGATATTCTGTCAATTTCCAGTTATCGCTTTTTGACGATCTTCATTTTCACAATCAAAACATTGGTAATTGCTAACAAACTGAATATCGTTTACAAGTGTGTCTGTGCGTTCGGTCTTTACGCGTGTACGACAATTACGTCACCGATGTCTTGGACAGATCAAATTAAAATACATATTTTAACGTTACACAGCGTTGTGTCCTTGTAAAACACAGTAAAATAGGTATTAGACGATTCTGTCAACACACATATACTTCCATAAATGTACGTATAGGTTTCCAGAGAGATGTAGACACAGGTGTAGCCGTATCAACTCATCAGGGGTTTTACTTCCAACGGACTCGCCGCTGAGCAGACGAGTTTTTCTACTCATACATCAATTGCATCATTTTATAGAAAATTATAGACGACAACTTACCCCCATAGGTCTATGACATAAGCGAACTTGGATCGCAAAACTGTTGTCGGGAATTGCCAAAACACTTTAACTTTCCTAGAATATTTGACAAGAATCCTTACGCGAGCTGAAACATCAAGTATGCCACCGACAACAGGCGATGGAATGGATTGATGTTTTTATGTTAGAATCTGACCTTCAATGGATTTACACTAATAATTATATATATAGTAGTACCACGCTATTGTGTTACCCAGATGTCTGGACTTCAATCAACACTTGACATTTCGTAATAAGAAACGTTGTCATCGTAATTATTGGAAGCTGCATAGCTGGAATACCAAATTTCATCACAATATATTTGTGTAAATAACGAAGAACTGAACGACAATAATACCATTCCATAAAATCTAGATTTATGTTATTCTGCTAGCGTACTGACAGGCAATGTGCCCTGGAACAAATAGATCGCTCTATTTTATCTGGTATTGATTTTTTTTTCTATTCATCTTTTCCTTTGTACATGTAGTTTTCTTCTTTCTTCCCTCCCCTACTTTTCATATTCCTCCCATTCTCTCTATCTCTCCACTCTTTCTCTTCTCCCCTCAATGTTTCTCCTTCCTTTTTCCCCATCCCTTTGCCTGCCTCGGCATTTCCCTCACATAATATGCATAAATAGATTAGGCTAATTGTTTATTAGCCAGGCTACAGTGATACAGGTTCATGTACCAACCTGCTATGTGACAATTAGCGTTAAAACATCTACTATCTCTGATGGAGGATTTACGTATTAGGCAAACACAAGGGGGCGAGATTAGATAGATGTTTGAAAGGGATCGATGATGATGTTATAATAGCGTTATTAAGAAAAGAGTGGAGATTAAATCTGCCTCTTAGTGCATGTATTGATGACCAGAATGATAACGGCGGTCGTGTCTTTGATCAGAACGAGCATGTGTACGCTATCCGCAGCAGACATGTATGAGCAAAATCCATTCAGACATTGTAAACCACAGAATGTCTTGTTGCCCGAATGAATACACCACCTGTACGATTTTTTAGCTTGATGCTTTTATAAGCAGGTCCTGTAAATGACCGCGGGATATTTCGTTGTAAGTCTCGGCTCGATCGTCATTACAGATAAACCTGCACGTCTTCTGTGAGCTGGCTTCCAAATACATTACCTTTTTTTTACCAGTGAAATATCGTAAATTATCAATTTGATAAAGACTTTTATCTTCAATCCATTGAAGATAATACGAAATGTCTTATCATGTGAAGATATCAATTTGTATGCTACATTCAAAGCCGTAGAGTTTCAGCTTCAGATGCAGACGAAGCACGCCTTTTCTATGTATATACACTGAGGTATTTACTCAACTACAACATTGATATCAATTTTGTTAATAATCTTATCAGATAATAACAATAAACAGTAGAATTGCGTTGAGTGACTCAATCAAACCTCTCGCGCAGCCTCGTTGTCTGGTGTGACGTTTCATATTAAAACATGCCGTCAAATGTTACACTGCTAATTCACGCACTTTTTTATGCAGCGATATTTGCGTCGTTTTACTTTCAAAATCTAACAGTCAGAATAACACGTTTTCCCCCGTTGAATACTACGTATATTTGTATATTTCACATGTAAGGCGGAATGCACCTTTACTTTCAGTCGTGCTACGCACGCGCACTCGTGAAAATATCGATATTCAGTCATACTCGTAAACTGCATATGATATTCAAAGAAACAACACTTAACATCCTCTATGTACTATATGTCAAGATGTGTTTGCTGCATCTACTCAAACAAGTGTTTGCTACCTATATAACTGTCTTTCTTCTGTTTCATGTAAGTACATCAACTTATCTCATTTGTTAATCCAAAAATGCTAAAAGCGCTAACGACACCACTTCTCGTTTCTGTACAGTAGCGCCCCGCTGTCCACTGGTAAAAAGGCTAAGGGTTTCGTCGCTAACTCAAGGTGACGATTTTTTGCTTTGAAAAAAGGGACAATTAAATTATCTAAGGATAAGTTTTCATCTGCTTTGGAAAAAAGCATTTCTGATGAAGGTCTGTCCACCTACAAGTTACTACAGCTAATGGGTATACCTGTATATATCAAGAACTCAAATCCTCACGGACAAGTCGTACAAGCATTAACGCAGAGTGAGGTGTGTCCATTGAGTTATTAACGTCAGAGAGCAGAACTGTATGTTATATTATAGCACTCTAGCGTACATCAGACGTGCCCCGCCCAGTAACACTGAGTCTGAGTTATCTCGAGAATAAACAACACACAACGTTATGTTATGTATGGGGGGTGTTCATGAACTGCATTTGACTTGTCAATTTTGTCCTCGTATACTGAATACAGTCTTTATAGTTCACTCGTATTCTGCATACTGTCATTATTGTTCCCTCGTATTCCGTATATTGGCATTAGAGTTCCCTCATATCCTGTATACAATCATTATAATTCCCTCGTATTTTTAACGGTCAGTATAGTTCCCACCTATTCTGTATACTGACATTATAGTTTCCTTGTATTTTGTATACTGTCCGTAGTCTCCACCTATTCTGTATATTGACATTATAGTTTCCTTGTGTTTTGTATACTGTCCGTAGTTCCCACCTATTCTGTATATTGACATTGTATTCCCCATGCGTCTTAATACTATATACAACCAATAAACATATCTTCTGTTCAGTATACAGTTTTGTTTTCTTTGTGTCCTATATATTGCCAAATGTCTTTTAAACTGCCATTACATCTTTCCATACATGTATGTTCAAATACAGTATTACAAATATTCTTCTTTTTGTTCTTTATAATGTCACTATATTGCCTTCATGATTTACAGTTGTCAATATCTCCCTCGTGATTTAACGTTGTTTATATACTTCCCTCGTGGTATAACGTTGTTTATATACTTCCCTCGTGGTATAACGTTGTTCCTATTCTTCCCTCGTGGTATAACGTTGTTTCTATACTTCCCTCGTGGTATAACGTTGTTTCTATTCTTCCCTCGTGGTATAACGTTGTTTCTATACTTCCCTCGTGGTATAACGTTGTTTCTAGACTTCCCTCGTGGTATAACGTTGTTTCTATACTTCCCTCGTGGTATAACGTTGTTTCTATACTTCCCTCGTGGTATAACGTTGTTTCTATATTTCCCTCGTGGTATAACGTTGTTTCTATACTTCCCTCGTGGTATAACGTTGTTTCTAGATTTCCCTCGTGATTTAACGTTGTTTCTTTACTTCCCTCGTGGTATAACGTTGTTTCTTTACTTCCCTCTGGTATAACGTTGTTTCTATACTTCCCTCTGGTATAACGTTGTTTCTATACTTCCCTCGTGATTTAACGTTGTTGCTATACTTCCCTCGTGATTTAACGTTGGTTCTATTCTTCCCTCGTGGTATAACGTTGTTTCTATATTTTCCTCGTGGTATAACGTTGTTTCTATTCTTCCCTCGTGGTATAACGTTGTTGCTATACTTCCTTCGTGATTTAACGTTGTTTCTATTCTTCCCTCGTGGTATAACGTTGTTTCTATACTTCCCTCTGGTATAACGTTGTCACTATATTTTCCTCACGTTCTATAACCTGCCAATATGCTTCCATTTTTTATATGCTGTCATTACTTTTTTTTTCATTGTGTTTTTCACACTTTTATTTTTGCCATTCCTTAGATACAATGGCCGCTTTAATTCTTTATAACAGAGTCATCGCAAATGCAATTTCCCCGGAAATTAAAAACGTGTTTCGTCTTTCGGTTTCAAACATGCGCATAGGTTGGTCAAATATATACTACAGGTACAGGGCACTGTCCATAGTTTGTATGATCTCTATATATTTTATATGTATTAGAATATAACTGACGGTTCTCAAGTGACTGATGGCTACCGGACACTAGCCTCCAACAATGCCGTTTCCTAAACTTCTCGGAGCGGTGGGTTTGCATTTCACCGATTTGCATTAAGCAACTCAGCTATGATATTATTTAGAGATATACTCCATCAGCCCGTTCAAATAAGAACGCTTGTCCATAAACGTGATATCTTTATGTGTGCAGCGTGTTTAAGACAGCATTGTCCAGTGGCAGTCCATTAATGGTAGCTCCAGCAACTGACCTTATGAACGCTAGCTCAAGAAGATAATTACGGTCCTGCCCTCTGACCTTACTTAATCATGCAAAAATGACGACGGGGTGTGTACCCCCGGGCTAACGTCAGTGTTGACCGCGCCCGGGGGTACACAGATACTAGTGACGTTGTACGTCAACCGCGACGGGTGCTCAATAGGGTAAGGTCGATGTCATGAGCGAAGGAATGTCTGTTGACGACGTTTTCTAGACAGATGTCAGAATCCAAATCACCTCGGATATATCCAGTGTAATAAGAGGATACAGAAATTCAATCTCAGAAAAGTGGGAAGACGGGATAAAACATTAATATACATCACATGGTGACTATGTAACTAAGTCAAAACCACACGTGTCAAAGCTTAAGGAGTAAAAAGATGTTCATGACTCAGTAATGCAATTCTCTATCAGCTTTGTGATCTTAATACCGTACGACATGGGTCATATTCTAGATAAACCAACCAAAATATCAACTAAATTATAAAAACATAAAATAATTTATGATAGTCTTCAATCAAAAGTAGTTCTGATTCAGTTACCGTTGTAATAGACCCACAAACCAGGAATTCGATACTATTTAACGTCAAACATACACGAGAGATTGAGATTTTCCTGATAAGAACTCTGTTTTATGCGCGTGATGTATGCCTATCTAGAGAAACTAAATCAGATTTCGGCCAACAAGACAAAGATATATTGCTCTATAAGAGGCTGGCACATGCATTACTATACGGGAGACTGATACATATATTAATCTTCTTCGATGGTATTGCATAATTGGGTATCAACATGTCAAACACAAGCGTCACATTGCTAATTGGGGCGAAATATATGTAATCATTAATCATTTTGGGGGAAGTACATCGTTTGCTAAGCACTATGAGGCTTGTATGAGTTGTACAGCAAGCAAAGTTAAGCACAACACTTCAGTGTGTTTCACGTATAGCTTGTGTTACACGATCATCACACGTGTTTGTATGATATCACACAACACTGCACGTGCCGTATGTGTTACACACGCGAGCATAACGCGTACCGTCATGTATTACACGTGAATTTCACATATCGTATGCTTGTTTTCATAATAGACCAACACATTTATAATACACTTTATTTATTTTACAACAATTATGAAACAAGTTATTTCAACTTATATTAATCACTCTTGTTGGCTCGGATGTTAG